>QYTT01094759.1:12726-23689 GCA_006980735.1 Dasypogon diadema
GTTGAGTTTTGGGACTCCCTGTAGATATAACAGGAAAAAAATATTCTAAATTTCCTGTTCTATAAAATTTCCTCCTACATAAGCCGTGCTGTGTGCATCGCAGGATTGCTCCTTGTGCTTAGGAAATATAAAAAATAGCTCTTCTGAAATGTTGAATCACATCCTCTAAATCAAATGTGCTAGGTACTTAATAGACACAGAATTAAAGCCCAAAGTTAATACATAACCATGCGAATGTAACATTAGTGATTCCGAAACTATTCATCAGTGAAAATTAGAAGTAAATAAGGGAAGAATTGTTTTTGTGTTTTTGTAATGCACTTCCAGTTTTCAAGAAACTTAACTTGGCACACCTATTATAATGTTTACTTATTGATTAACACTTATTGATTTACAACCAATTAAATTTCATGTCTTGGTTTTATTTCAGCTGAAAGCGATTTAGATACGTTTGCACAAATCAAAAATCATTATGCTTCAAAAAAGCTCATCGATCAAAAGCTTTTCACCACTGAATCACGCTCCAGAAATATCAAAGTCTTGTATGAGGCAGCCGCTAAGACTCCTTTGCATACGTGGGAAGATCATAAGACTGCTAATGATGAGGGCTCATGTGATTTAATATTTAAGGAAAAGACGAAAGAGCTTAAAGCTAAGATAGATGCCGAAATAGAAACAAGATTGGTAAGCGTTTTTTTATACAACTAATCATAACGATATTATTAAAAAACCTTTAAAATAATTATAACTTAATTCTTTAAGAAGCAACGAGGCATGTACTGTATTTATGGCCTATTCCAATCCAAGTCTTCGTCTTCCTCTTGATCTTGTTATGACAGTTATTGACGTCAGTAAACAAGTCAGTTTGTTCCAATTCGTTTACTTAGCTTGATTTTCGACATTACGTTCGTGGTTTCATGATTATGATATATTATTTTCAATCATTTATTTTCCGAAGTGTTATACAAACTAGCCACGCTCCCTGGCGAAGACATCTGACGTCACTAACTGTTCTATCTGAAGATAGAGACGAAGACTTAGATTGGAATAAGGCCTTTGATTATAAAAATATTGCGTCGTATTTATTATGAAATTTCGCATTTTTACAGACAATCTACCCTCGAATAACACGGTTGGTTGGTTTCATGTTATTGAAAACCGTGTTATTCGATACTTAAATGCCAAAATTAAACTTTTTTTGATGGAAAAATCGGAAGATGATTGCTGAGAGGAAGCTGTGTGTCATCGTTTATTATGCCTGATTGGATTATTTCCATTAGATTATCTTTAGTCAGTACAGGTTCGCGAAGTAGGTATTTTTCACACATATCGTCGAATCCTTCACCACCTAATGTTTGAGCAACATTATACTATTGTATTCACGATCGAAAATTTATTCAAACTAGATCTTTGGAAAGGGCTAGAGCATTATCTAATATAAACAACACTTTACATTTTGATGTGTTCTACCTCCGGTATGTAACAGTTATGGAACCACTCTTTAAATATGTCTGCCGTCATCTATGCACGTCAATGAAACTTATCACAGTTTTTCAATGTTCCAATTTCCTGATGCATTACTATGCATAAGAATGGTAACTCTCTCTTTGTCAGGAGCAGATTTCTGATTTGTTTTCTAATATAAGTCGGTGATGGCATTTTTTCCAGTTTATTTTTTTTCAGTTTTTAATAGTCCGAATGGTTGCTTCATTTAAGTGGACTGATTTCGCTACCCTTGATATTAATTACTTCGCCATTTAATTGGTGCAAAATTTTGATTTTCTCTTTCAAGTGCAATAAAGTATCTTTTTAATGGTAATTTTTGTTTTTCTGAGAACATATTGCAAATTTGCTAGTAGACATATGTAAGCATTCAAAATACAGATTGTAAAATACTGTGTAACTCAAGTACTGCGTTATTCTAGGGTTTTTGCAATTTTTGACCGTGTTGTTCTGCGTAACCCAAATTCCGTTTTATTCGAGGGTTTTTACCTTTCAATTGCGTTTCTGAACGCCTTCTCGCCCTGCGACTATATACAGTAGAACTTCCGTAAGCCGAATCACCATCTGCCAAGAAAATTTTTTCGAGTAGAAGAAAAAGGTTTTCATTACAGAGCGACTCTACTCCCAGGGAATAAAATTCAGGTTATAGAAGATCGCTTTAGAGAAGTTCCACTGTATTATCTACATTTTATTATACTAGTATTATTTTTGTCCGGAAACATAACAAGCTAATTTGTAGTGTTGCTTTAAAAGAGTTTTTTTTCAAGATTTACTAAACAATTTGAGCAACATTCAGCCGATTTCTTCTAATTGCGGTTTATTTCCTATTTTAAGTTTTTGCGTAGCTTTGTCGTGTGGGCTTTGTATTCCTTTGTAAATTTTAAATGTAATTTTCTAACTTCAGATATTTACGGCTCTATTCTACAACATATGGCATGGATGAGGTCCTATTAAGTTCTCTAGAAGCCGTTTCTAGGCATCAATTCTTTATTAAAATGTTGATTTAATTATGTAGAAATAATTCTTAAACTTGTTGATGTCCTCCTTTGTTGCAATTATCTTAATATTTTCTCCTCACCTTTTTCGAGTTTCCATGAGCCACAGGGCCACCTGGCCTCCGGTCGCTCGCCATTTGTACAGCTGTCCTCTTGTGTTGCGGGGTGTTGCGTGTTGTTATTTCCGCGTATGATTTCCAATTTTATTTTAATTGTTATATTTTTTCATCGCCCAATTGCTTCCTTCTAACAAGTCGTTCCCACATTTTTATTTTATTATTAATGTTTACTGCAAATTTCACTCAGTTCAATTACCTACAATCTTTAAAATATCCGGCATACGCGTAAATCTTGATCAACTTGCTTTTCCAAGTTTAACTGGATTTTATTTACTATATGTATTCATGCTTTTGCACTGATTTTAAACTGATTCTAATTCATGGTATTATATCATTATTAATGACGTCGAATCATTTGTACTCCTCGATTAATAAACAATGCTCAAATATTGTTTTCAATATTACTTTACGTGATTAGGTATTTTTTAATCAATAATTAGATGTTTCAATTTACTCTTCTTTGATCAATGATGTTTTTGACGTATTCTAAAATTCTTTGTTATGCCGATGATGCCAAGATTTTTTGTATTGTAAATTGTGAGCATGTGAACTTTTGAATTCGGACTTGATGCCTTTTCTAAATGGTGTTCTATTTACAGTTTTCCCCCTTAATATTAGTAAGCGCACGACTGTATCTTTCTCTCGTAAAAGATTACGACAATGTTTTAAATAGAGTCGACAAGACTAAAGATCTGGGAGTATGGCTAAATAGTCGCTTCAATTTTGACGATCATATCGATGCTATAGTAAACAAGGCTAATTCCACTTTAGGCTTTGTTAAAAGGTGGGCGAAAGAGTTTGATGATCCCCATATCACACGGCTTCTCTACTGTATGTTTGTTAGGCCGTTTCTTGAGTATGATTGTTGTGTTTGGTCTCCATTCTATAATGTTCATATATCGATCGTGTTGAGGCAGTCCAACGCCAATTCCTCCGCTTCGCACTCCGGGGGCTCCCTTGGAATAATCCTTTCATCTAGCATTATTATGCGGACAGATTGAAGTTTATAAAGCTGGAAATTATTTGCTGTTTTTAACCGACTGTAGAAGCAAAGGAGGTAATGTTTTTAGGATGTTTGTATGTATCTCTGATTCTTTATTTTTACAGCCTAGACGGCTTTAAAGATTTTGAAAAACGAGGTATTATTAGATTCGTCTTAGAATCAAAAGTGACAAGGGCAATATTAAATTATATAAATATATGATGGAATTGAAGTGCTATACTATTAACTACGAGTTAACAAAGAAAAAAATTTAATATCAAATTCCATCGTGTGGAGTATCAAGAAGAGGAGTCTTTAAAATTCTTCAAACTCAAAAAAATATATGGGGTTTATTCTGAGATCCGATTCGCGTTAAAAAATATTTTCACGTAATTTCCACTTCATGTGAATGCACCTTTTCCGAGATTCACGTGAATGAACAAATCAAATCCTTTAGAAATGAACAGTGCACTTTGAGTGTGTTGTGATATTTGAATTGTAAACTTTATTAATCACATTTAAAATGTTTTTTCACACAGGTTTCGCGCATATTATAGAATTTCAAAGGAACGCTTTATAGTAGATTCCTATTAAATGGAAGAAAGCATTTTTCCGTCTATTGACACAAATTCCATGCCAAATAATGTGAAATTACCGGCTTATCTACTTTTTTACGCTGACGGAGGTTACCAAAAAAGTGTTTCTGGATAAATTCCTTTAAATAAAACACAATTTTACTTACTTTTTTTTCTTCCATTTTTCGTTTTACTTCTTCACACATAACTCACCAAATGATCTTTCACTCGAAAAAATGATGTGAATGACTCAAAATCTTCCTTATAGGATTTGTGCGGGAAGTTTTATTCATTTACACAAAAGGGAATAGGAAGAACGTCGGACGCAAAAACTTCCTCCTGAAAAGGGGCACTATACTTTCCCTTCTCTCCAGTTTTCGAGCGTCGGACGCAAAAACTTCCTTGTGAAATGGGACACATTGGGACACATGCGGTAAGAAGTGGGGTTGTGCTTGCTACGAAAATTTTGCTTACAGTTGGCAACAGGAGGCAAAAAGCTCGAGCAGGAAGTTTTTCGAATTTCTCTTTTTTATTTTATGAGTTCGGGTGGGATGAGAGTTATCTCTTTCTGGAAAATAAGACAAGAAAGAAATCTGATAACAAAACTGAGAAAGAAAACCAGTTCCGCGTACGACTCAGAAACCTCCTTGTAGGTTTTATGCGGAAAGTTCTGTTCACTTGCAGAAAAAGGAATAAAAAGAGCGTCGGACGCAAAAACTTCCTGATCAAAAAAGGCACTATTTGCCTTTGAAATTTTGTATAGATGTGTTTTATGAGACTCCATTTTTCTACCTGGTGTGAGTGATATTGCTCTCCGAGCAGTTGTTTTCACAAAACCAATCAATAAAAATGAAATAATAAGAACATCATTTTTATTACGCTCAAATGGCTTACAAATTTTGGTCCACTATCAATTATAAATACGATTTCAGCGCAACTTTATTAATCATTCCTCTCGCGCAAAGCACGTGAATCCTTACGCAGACAAAAACTCTTTTGTAACGTTCATCCTGTGATATATCCTTAAGGTAATTCTGTCGATAAGAATTGCACTTGCCACTAGCGCTGTTGATTAAAAAATCTACAGTAAATTAGCAGAATAAAAATACCACACTTTCTCCACATTACTTGCCTATATTCGTTGTCTTATATTAAAATTCTTATAAAAATATTGTTGCTTTCATTGCTCTAAATAAAACCTTACGAACAAGTTAATTTGCTAATTTTTTATATACAAAAGGCTAAGTTACTACTTATTTATATGTTAGGAATTATGTACCTACAGTTTTACTGATTAATACACTTTTTCTTCCTTTTAATTATTTGCAGCCTGCTGCTGTGGGAGAGTTGCGAAGATGGACTTCAATAGAGGCTTTAGGAGAAATAACAGTAACCCCCGACTGTATCAGTCGAGTTGGATGCACTAATTGTACAAATCTATCTACAATATGTAACAAAAGTTTTCCGTCCACAAGTGTAGAAGATAATTGTTCCATTTTAATATGCGGGCATACTTCCCAAACAACTACAGTTAATGATGATTTACCTCTAGATCACCGATTGCCTTCACCGGAGGAGCAATGCCAGATAATTGCTCAGAAGTATATTTTGTTTTTAATGACTTTAATTAATTAGATTATTAACTTTGTAATTTATGTAAAAATATCGTTATTCTCTTTTTGAATATTAAATTAAAATTAGAGAAATACGGTCGAAACCTTTTGGTTTTAAAATACCTAAGGTTATTTCTTAGGCAGACGAAGCTAATCATAACTCATTCTGGTTTTCCATAAATTCTATCTTAAATACTGCTGCTCTTAGCAAAGATTATAATGAGCTCGTCTGTCCTTAGACAGATCTCGTGTTAGACCATTCCGATCACAGAATTAAATAATAGAATAGCAAATAGATAGGAATAGTAAACTTTTCTCTAAGAGAAATGTTAAAAAATTTAATTTATTACATTTTTGAATTGCATTTGAAAAGTTCTCTTTAATCAACTGTATTTAGTTCAATTCTGCATGGACTGGTCTAATTTATTATTTTATTGGTAAACATTTAATACTGTTTAATGTATCACCTAACGGGTAAAATATATGTCTTTTATTTTGCATCTATTTTCATAGGTTTCCAGCTGAAGTGGTTTCAGTTGATATATCTGGTCGACGTTTTGAACGTATGTGCCTTGCTAGGAAATCATTAGCCAGCTACAACACAAATACATGTGACACAAATAATCCAGAGAATGGAGATCAAAGTATTAAAAGACGATCGAGATCTCGGAAACCTCGTGGAAAACGCAGAAATACAATTGCAGGAACAGATCAAAAAGAAATTGAGGAGGCAGCTAGTGGGTATGTTCTATGTTTAATTGATATAAAGTTTCAATGGGCATTAACATATATTTTGTACATAATGCAAATGTTGTGTTGAAATGTTTTTTTTAGATAGCATGTGAATTTCTTGTTTTATGTATTTGAAACAGTTTTGTTGTGATTAATTTTACGTTAAGAAATATGTAATGGAATGTTTAGAATTCGTTTGTATTCCTTAAAGGTATTTCAAATAATTTAAATAATACTTGACTTAATATGTACAAGATGAAACCATTAATGACATGGGAATAAAAGCGTAAGTATTTAAAATTATATTTCGCGAGACTCCAGTATTACGATAAATGTTAGCTTAAAGTAGTTTCCTATAAATTCAAAATTTTTAAATACGATCAGTAAAATTCACAAATAATCAAATGTAAGCAAGAATGACAAATTAATCCTGAATTAAACTTAAAAAATCGATCAATTCCTATAAAATCAAAGCTACTAATATCATAAACTTTCATAAATAATATACACCTATTAGGCTTCTTTCTTTCACAATCAAAATTAGGTTTTCCCACTGAGAAAACTAAAATTACAAGTGCATGATTATTTGCTCCATCAAATTATTTGTAATTATCTTTAATGTACTTTTACTGCCAAAGGCAAAATATGACTGTGAGACATTTCGTTATTTCATTTCCCAAGACAGTGCTTGAGATTAATATGCAAATATATATTCTTCCTTAATTGGATTAAGTGGCCACTCTTAAGATTATATGCTAATGAGGTTATATTTTTTGAAGATATCTGCATACAGATGCTTGATGCGATTGTAAAATATATAAATTTAACAGTAAGAGCCCTTTCAGGCGGAAAAACTTTTAATAATAGGCAAAGTTTTGCTAAATGCATTTTTAGGTCTGCAAGCACTTATAAAGTACATCTAAAATATAACACAAATGAAAGTATTTCATTTTTTACAGTAAATAAATCATTTATTTACTTATAACTTTAAAAGATGCTTTATTTTAAAAAACTCGTTATTTAAGTAACTTAATTTCATTTGAACAATATGAGTTATTTTTTACGTTCTCAGGAAATATGACTGTACATACATTATTTCTTAAATCCAATGATTTAAATAGCTATTTAGAGTTTAATCCCGGTATGTAGTTCGAGCGAAAATTTTGGTATCCTGTTGGACCTATAAGTTGTGGAAAAAAATAGTGTAGAGTTAAGAGTGGAGACGGGAGGTCTTTCCGCAAAATAAATTTAAATAAAATCATTTTATTTATTAAATCTATTATTTTATTTATTAAATAAATTTTTATTTTATTATTAAAATAAATCTGTCACTTCAGTCAAAATTTCGGTGCGAAATAAATGCCCGGGCATATAAATCGTTGAGGAAAAAGTCTCCACAGCACATCAAACCGCCATCTTCAATCTAGAGCGCTAACTAAACTATTTTCGCGTGAGCAGCATACCACTTTGCGAAATCGGAATCGAAAATTTCGGTGATACTTTTCGATAGGATTATTTTTTACATAGGTTTGGTATAGGAAACGAAATTTTCGCTCGAACTGCATACTGGGCTTAAGCATGTATTTAAAATGATAGTTCTCGCAGGGCCGGCTCAACAGATTTTTGCGCCCTAAGCAGTTCGAGAGCTTTTTATTTAATGTTCTGCCTGTTTTTGGGAATTTTTCACCCCACCGAATTTTTTACCTTAGGCAACTGCCTAGTTTGCCTATATGGTGAGCCAGCTGACTCTGAGGACTCGTGATTCTACCCTGTTAATTGGTTAATTTATGTATTGCTTTTGATTTTCTCTTCATCTTGAAATATAATAGAAATATAATGCTTTCCTCCAGGCATTATACATAATACCTTTCGCTATTTATGACATGCTCAATAACTGTACTTTTCGTTTCCTCAGCATTTATTCTCTGTGTAACATTTTGAACTAGTCGAAGTTTTAATGCTATATTTGCTTTTCTAACTTTTCAGTTGCTTAAAACTAACGTAATTGCATCCTTTTTTTATTTGTCCTTTATCCTAAGGCGTGGAATTTACATATCAGGCATTCAATATTAGTCATCGGGACATCCGTACGAGCTCTTAGAAAACTATTTATTTACTTTCTGCTGAAATATGTGTTAATTTACTTTGGCTTTGTTAGGTAATATTTTCTTTACTTTCATACAAGTCTTTTTATAGGTCTGTTTTCAAAAATTAAGTTAATTACAGAAAATAACAAGAAAAGAAATTGAAGCGAAAAGCGCTAGTCATCGGGACCGTACACTTTCATATACTGCCACTGAATTTATTATCTACACATTTTTCTTAAACAGGAAAACTTTTAAAGTATAATATCCAATTAAGTTTGTTAGTCATTGGGACAAGTACGAATTAGCTTTCTCAAAATAGCGCTATAAATTCAAACTTAAATACTTGTTCCAGTGTTTCTATAAATTCTACAAATAAAAAAGTATTTCTTTAAAATAAAATTTTAAAGAAATATTTTTTGTGTAAAATTTTACACAATTTTGATAATTTTTTTCTATTGGCATGGCTGCTGATGGGGTAAAATTTAGTTTCATTTTACATGGAATGCCCGATATATATTTACGAATATATTGATATTGATATTTCGAATATCAACCCGAATAATCGGATTATCCGGATAGTATCCCTCAAGTCTGAAAGAATAGTATCAAAAGACACACAAATATGTGTAATTTGAAATAAAATTAACTCATAGATCTTGTAGACTATTGTAGACTATGATTATTATTATGTAGCTGATTTCAATACCAAAATCCTTTAGCAAATCCAATTGCTAAATTCAAACTATTATATACTGCATCATCACTGTACATCTTGCCCGGGTCGAGTTACGAAAAAAATTGAGTGGACAATTTTTTTTGCGATGCATAATCTTCGAGATATTGAAGGTTCAGTATTTCACAATGTTTTCGGGATCTGATAAGGAATTATTGGCCCATCCTTTTGAACTCAAACTAGGCACTTTGAAATCTGATTTCAGAAGGGATTTAATATGGTGTAAATTAAAAAAGTTTGTATTCAAGTCACTTTATTACGACTCTATCTGCTTTAATTAACACTAACTACCGTTAAGTTTATTTAGTACATAGTCTTATATTTTGATTATGTTTGCATTTTTTGGCAAAAATGATATTTTTCTCCTTTTGTTTTTGCTTCGAGCAAACTCGTTATAAATTAATCTGTTAGCGATCAAGTTATTTTTTCTCTCGAATTTGATTCATCTCGCAACATTCATACCAGTTGAAGCGATGAACTTGAAAATTTTATTCGTTCATTGAATGAAGTAGTTTTTCATATATATTCCCAGTATTAATGTAAAATGAAGTACGAATTGTATTTCTTTTAGATATTTAAAGATTTTTCTGTCCAGGCCTGTAACATAAAAAAGGCAACACTGTATTGCATAGTATAGTCCTGTTCAAGATTTCAGTTTTTGTAGTCGATTGCAAGTTCTATGTGTACTATGTAAATAATGAATTTTTCTAGAAATAATTTAACAAAGAGTACCTACTTCTTTTACATAGTTTTCCCTATCACGATTAGAAAAATTATTCAACATTATGGACTTGTTTAAAAATGTATTTTTTGCAGTTGACTGCAATTTCTACATGGGTATTTAACGTATATGGAGAACAATTTTTCTAATACAAATGGATATGGAGATCCATACTCTGTTAAATACTATAGAGATTCATAATCTACATGTGTAGAGGTTAAAGTCGACCGTAAAGAATGGATTTTTGAACAGAACCTAAACGTTAAATATATGCTTAGAAATTGCAGTCAACTGCAGAAATTGCAATCTTGAACAAGCCCTATGTCATATGTATATGATATTTACGATGGTGACTAATATTTAGAAGACTTTATTAAGTTTTGTTTTATTTATACACTGAATTTTCTTTTTCGTGTGTATACCAAAATGACAACATCAAATTTTTAAGGGAAAATGCCATTTAAAATTAATTTAATAAGGAGTTTACTCCTGATTGCCTTAAGTTACGTGAATGTAACGAACCTAAAACTGTGTAGAAAATATATTTCATTTGGTCCAAAAAAATTTTAAAAATTATTTTCAGGTTCTTAAATTGTTACATAATACATGTCATGCAAAAAAGGGTGATATTACTCCAGAGGACGAAAGTAATGGCACTTTAATCTACCGCGACGCTCTCATATCATAATATAATAATATACACATACATAATATACGCGGTTTTATACATATTTTTAATTGCATGTAGATTTCACTTGAAAGGCTTTTATTCCTACGCATATGAAGTTCAAGTAGAACATGAATTTTTGATATGAGTTTCTTTAGTTCATGCATACAAATGTGGACGCAATTTACAATGAATTCAAATGTGTATGAATTACGATTTGAATTAAATCATAAAGA
>QYTT01094759.1:25388-38113 GCA_006980735.1 Dasypogon diadema
TTTAATTGCATGTAGATTTCACTTGAAAGGCTTTTATTCCTACGCATATGAAGTTCAAGTAGAACATGAATTTTTGATATGAGTTTCTTTAGTTCATGCATACAAATGTGGACGCAATTTACAATGAATTCAAATGTGTATGAATTACGATTTGAATTAAATCATAAAGAAAATAATATAATGTAAAGTAAATAAGTAAGGACTATGCTTGCTGGGTAGTTAAGCTTATGGTGAGGACACCTTTCGATAGTCGAAAACCTGCGCCACTTATCCTACCATAAGATAATCGGAAGAGGGGGAGGAGCTATTCTTTTCGCTGCTTCATTCACTTTCACTCTTCCCTCACTTCATCTTTACTACTTCCCTTAACATAATCTTTACTACTTCCCTTAACATCTTTCCCTTGTCCTTCTGTGCAATTGCACAGGGGATCTTACTAGTAATTAATAATTTATATAAGAACATTGTAAATGTGATATACATTCAGTTCTATAAACTTAAATACATTAAATTTCCTAACCATTGTGTTTTATTTATTGCATTTGATATTAAAGCTCTTGTGTCGTCAACCAAAAGCATGAGGTTACTGTTCTGTAATTAATGAAGAACCCATTTTACTTGGAAATTGTGTCATTCTTGTTTAAAATTATTTTATTTAAGCTAAATGTTAGTTAAAAGTTAAGTGCTTCATACATTCAAAGTTCTTATGAACAAAAGAAGTTTGTGCATACAATAATTTAGTACTTAAAACGCTACTGAAATTAAACTCTAAAGATGTTAGCGTACTTCAAGTACAATTTTTAATGCAGTTGATTGCCAGGATAAAGAGAGTTCATTTTCATGTGTTTGAGTTTAGGACAAACTGCAAAGATATTATGCATCGAAATAAAATCAATACGGTTATTGCCGTTAAGTTAAACAGTATCAAAAATATTATGCATATAAATTTTGTATGTGGTTTATATTGTGGACATATATCCACTTAAATAGGTAATTATAATAAATGTCAATAAAGGTTTCTTATCTGAATTTGTTCGCTAGCTATTTAAACTGAGAAATTGTTAATATATTACATGCACAAATTTCCCATATTTTCGTAGTTATTATGTTTATATACTTGCTTATTTGTGGCAAGTAGCAAAGTTCCCAATCATATCAATATGCGAATAAATTCTAGATTCCTATTTGCAAGCAATTTAAGCCATAAAACTGTTTCAAATTCTAATAACACTAGGTGATTCTGTTATTCATTTATAAAAAATTTGTCGAAATGCTGGGGTTATTTTTATTTATAACATGTTTTATTTTTCACTTATAACAGGGAAAATGCCTTGACAAAGTCATCAAATGATTTATCAGATACTGAACGGAAAGTAGCTAGAAGTAAATCTAATGATATCATGAAAAATTTTTCAACAATGTCTTCTTCGGCTATTGATGTGGGTAAAGCAACCATAACGAGATTTAATTCGCTGAGGTTATGGGGACGCCAACGACTAAAGCTAATGAATCGTAGCAATGAAAAGCATAAGGCTCCCGAAAATGAGCTTGAAAACAGTGGTCTTGATACAGCTATTAATAAAGCCAAAAAGAAGCATTTAGAAAAAGAAAAATGGCTATCACATGAACGTAAACCGTCCTACTCATCATCAGAGAAAAGTTTAATGCTTAGTTCACAAAGTACAGTAAAAATTTCTGATGTGAGTGCATCAGTCAACCCAGTAAAATTAAGAGAATCTTCTTCACTAAGAAGGCAGCGTAGGGGTGGTGCTTGCCATAAAGATGAACCTCATTCTTCCAGTGGAAATTGGAGTGCTAGTTCTGAATCTGGTAGAGCATCTATTGGCAGTGAAATAACAATTCAGCCAAAGTCAAGCGCATCCAGCACATCTTTAAATCAAAGCAATGTTCATCCAAGTAGTGGTCCACCAAGTTCAATAATAAGTAGAAGACGCTTTTTAAATACGTCTGCATCTAGCAGTGTCACAAGTGAAGGTACAGCCACACCAGACCTTCAAGTTGACGTATGTTATGATGACGAAACAAGCTCAGCATATTCGTGTGATACTGAAGGCTATTACACCTCATTTCATGTGGATTCTGGACTGAAAACATTGAAGGAAGAAGATCCAATTACACCTGTCCAATCTACGTCTGCATTATCAAGCACAAATTCATTTGAAGGTTCATCTAATCAAACTATTTTAACAGCAGAAAATGAATATGAGTTATTTGGACGTGGTTCAACTTCAACTACAACTAGTTCAGCAGGTACCGTTTGTACTACACTAATGGCCGGAGAAAGTGATAAGAGCTTGCTAAAAGCTCCTGATGCGCCAGAACGTAAAAGTTCATTAATAAAATTGTCACGGAGCAATAGCAATGCAAGTTGCAGTACCCTTGAGAGAAGCTATTCCAGTAGTACCGTAGGAAGTACACTTGAACGTAGCGGTACCATCAAACGAAATGGAGTTCTTCTTCGAAAAGAGGTTTCCGCTATTGTTCATGAAACAAAGGACAAAAGTGCTACTAACAACAATTATAAAGGTATTGATTCGCCTGATAATGGTGATAACACCTCTTCAGTGCCTATGCTATTTGAGAGCTCAAACAAGTCTAACGCATATTATCTAAATAATTCTGAGCTGGAGTACTCTGAATGCTCAGATTTAGAAGGTGTTGATAGAATAGAAAGAATTAAACAGAAGACAACAATTGATTCCAGTCGTATTCCATCCATGTGCATCATTACACCAACAACAAGTGATGATGAAACAACAAAGGACATTTCAATTAGAAGAAGGGGACCGATAGCTGTACCTGCTGAAACTGAAATTGATTTAAATCCTAATCCAGAAGATTTAAATAAAATAACTGAAACGAAATATCAAAATAAAACTAATTTAAAAAAATCAACACTCCATCCATTGAACAATATGCTTGGAAAACTGAAGGGTGTTCTGCCAAACATTAAAAAACTCCCTGATAAAGAACATTCTTCTTTTGAGTCAGTTGATGACGAAATTTATGACACAATTGGAGAATATGTAACGATTGCAGATGTCACTAACAATAATAATGCAATAAAAACAGGTGCAGGCGTATATTACTCGAATGACATAGTACGCCGTAATTTAGCAGCTGTTTTATCTGGAAACTTGAATCAGGAAACTGAGTATGTATCTCTCAATGAACTTCCTTGTACCTTGCGTAGAGAAGACAAAGCCATCACCGAAAGTAACGTAGTAAAGCATCTGGAAGGAGAAAAAATCAATAATGTAAGTATGCCACGGGATGCTTTGCTTGGAGATGATGGTAACACCCATGAAGAGAGAGAACTTCACAAAGGAGCGCGTGTAACATTTGATGCGCAAGGGAAAATTATTTATAATTCAGACAGTTTGAAAAGACGGAAAACATCTCATAGCACTTTTATTCCGGGTCCGCATGTTAAGGAATCTGAATGCACGAGTATATCACTGCCCTCGAAAAAATATCCTTTCGCCAGTATGTTAAAAAATGATAGTGACAGAGACGATTTAAGTTGTGAAGATATTAAAGCGGATAAAGTTTGTACGAAAAGTAATCAAATTGTCGATGACCCCACCGATTTAAGCAATAATTCTGTGACTGGACGAGCTGCTTGCAAAATGCAAGATGATGAAGTGGTTTATCCATTAAGGCAGCATGACGCTGAAAAAGGTAAGACTAACAAAATCTCAATATTACCCTCAAAGATTAAAATTTTGCACGTAATACCTAAAATAAGTTCTCACATATCAAAAGCACCCACAACAACTGCAGCAACAAATTTATCGATCGAAAGCATTGACCTTATTTCTCAGGATAAAAGCAACCGAAAAGCTCTCAAACGAAACGATAGTTACAGGTTAGCTAATAACTTGGTGTTGCCTTCTTTAATGTGTAGTGAATTCAATATTAGCAGCACACATTTGCAAAGTCTTGTAAATGAAACTCCAATTACTGACCAACCACTTTCTGACGTTAAAATAAAGTCTGACGAGGTTCATTGTGTTAATAACTTCACCACTTCTGGTGTTACAAAATCTTTTGAGAGACTAATCAATGAATTTTCACTTTCATCCTCTTCCATTGATTCTAACTATTTAAAAAATAAGTCACTTGAAAATATTGACTTTTCGGAAGAGACGAATAATGACATGTCAATATGTGTATTCACTGACAATAATTACATAAAATCTCAAGCTGAGGCAATTTACGGTTTTTTAAAGCCTAATAAAGTTACAGTTCCAGCGGATCGAGAAAATTTTCGAGCCCGTGTCATGAGCTTTAGTTCATCGAAAGACACAGATATTTGGTGAATGAAAATGCTATTATACATTCAATTTAACAGTGAATTGATGAATTTGTTGCTGCACTATTTTCTGTATGTGAATTTAGATGTTTTGTATCATTTTTTATATAAAACTAAATTCAATTTTGTAAATATAACACTGCATTGCTCATTGTACCTCATTTGTGCATTAATTGTGTTCATAACTAAAGTGGCACATGATTTACAAAAATCATAACTATTTAAACAAATTTGAAATTGCCTAAATTATATGCGGTAATTTACGTTACTAAATCTAATGGTGTAATTGTTTGTAAAACTTGTGCTACATTGGTTTGGTTTGTGTTACTTATATATATGTTTCGCTTTTGTGTTTCATGCCTGTTTTACATTTTTACATAAAACTCTTGTACTTAAATTACACAACACTGAAACTATAGGGAATATAATGTCAAGAATTTTTCTGTAAATATATTAAGATTCTACTCCTATTAAATTGTGAATGTAAAATTTCTAACAGTAAAATTTGTATTTCCTTTCCATCTTTTGAATTCACGGAATGAAGTGTAAAGTATTTAAGTACTTAAATCTAAAATGTTGTGAGCAGAGATTATATATACACTGTCAGTTTAGGTTATATGAGAATTTATCAAAATTTCAAACTGTTACTGAATTCCCTAAAAAAGTTGCTAAAAGTGGGAATTATCGTAATGTGACGAGAAAATATTTGAAGTATTATGCATAGAGTAGATTTTAAATAGTAGTAGATTCACGTTTCACTCCCGAAATACTCAACGATTATAAATTTCAACAAAGCCAAAAATAATGGATCGAACGCTCAAAACAAATTTCAGTTAAAGATGACAACGAAACCAAGGGACTGAAAAAACAAAAACAATTACAGGTCAATCGCACACAATCGCACGTTTACATCACAAATTAAAAAACTCTTATATTTAAAAGATTATTCTCTTAAAAATATTACATTAGCTTTTTTTTTCTAAATGATAATATTACGCTTAATCGCTATCCAAATTCTCCAATTCTTTTGTTTTTTCAAGTTTGTTTTGGCGATAAATTGAAGGAAAAATACAATTTCTACAATTTAATTTCGATATTTTGAACTCTTAGAGGCATTGCGAAAGTATTCTAGTTAGTAAAAGCTGAAGGATGTTAACATTTTACTTACTGCTCGCGAATGAAGCTTGTTGGTGGTCTCGGTTTGAATTATCACCTGAGGATGTGGGTTTTTATTCAAAATACCATACAAGTTTTAAGTAAAAATATATAGCGATATTCATCATTACGGTTTTGTATAGTTCATTTAAAAATATTATGAAAGCAAACATTAATAGGAACTCATGACAATAAAGTCGCCAGAGAAGGGCAAAAGAAATTTGGAAAATAAACATTAAATTTCGCCTAAGAAAAACGACAAATCACAGAGGTGGAAAGAAAACAAATATTCTTGGGCATAGTGGGCTACTGAGCCAACGGAAGATAAATAATGGGACTTCGTTAAATTAAGTAGAGGTAAAGAATTATTTTCAGACATTTTTATTGCTGTATTTTGACAATTCCCCAAAACTTGATATTCGTCAGGGCCTACATTATCTGATTAATAGATTAGTAGGGTGTTAATGGACTTCCGGTTGCTAAGTGAGGAAACTATGTTAAGAGGTCGAAAAATTAAACTATTCATGGGTTAATTATTCCCTTTCAATGAACAAATTTCTGGCAATATCTACTTAGTATCGAGTGAGTTATATCCTAAATTGGTTAATTTCATTAAGGAGTATTTTTACGAATATTAGTAATATCTGAAATGTGTATTGAATAGAAATATCCTTTGTCCGACATTTAATAAAATTTTCAGGAATTATTATTATCGGGATTTATTATTTCCTGAATTATCAAATTATATTAACTGTAAGAATTAAACTTTTTCTGATTCACCTATGACAGTAAAGGAAAAAGATGCCTTAGATTTTGTCCAAGTCGATTGGTTCTTGATACCGATTCACCTGTAAAACAATTAGCGGCAAGAACAAACTACATTTAAAGCCATGAGTCAAAATTAATCACTTAATTAAACATTCATTCATTACTTCAGCTACTTATATATAGCTTTCAACAAGACAAAATGTTTAGAGGCTAGACAAATGACGTAAAAAGTGTTTGCCCTAAAAATGCTTAGGAGAAATTATTGAAACTTTCTTTTTAATTATGCAAGTTCAATAGATGCATTGAACTCAATTGGAAGCAGGTGAAATAGACATTTATTGTTTTTCAAGTGTTTATTGCTTTGTAATTGCGGGTGGAAATATGAATATAAGGGTAATTAATTACAGTTATTGGATATTGTCATTGAATTGAATCTAGATTTAATGTCTTCATTTTTTACATTCTTCAAGGGTATTTCATTAGAAATTTAATTTAAAATGTTCACATCGACTAACTGCTTCCATCTTGTGCTTTTATTCGAAAATCACGAAAAGTAAAGTTTTTGATCTACTAATTTATGTTACTACGAGTTATTGTTTGTAGGCATAAGAATATACTTCTGATGATACGCATAAGGATATCGCGAAATGTTAAAAAATAAAGTAATTTATTTTTCTGCAACAAGTGCGGTGTCTCATGACCGACAGGCCAGTACCCCAAGAAGGACACAGTCCCGCTGTTTACTTTTTTTTCGCAACACTAATAAGTTGAGTATCTATGAAAAGCATCTTCCTCCTTCTGGAGGTAAAAAATGGTAGTGTTTCTAATTTCTGACTTGGCCGGATTACGTTTCTTGGATAGCAAGCATATTTTTCGTTATTTTCGGTCCTATTTTCGTTATTTTCGTTTATTTCGGTCTAGACCGAGTTTAAAAGTAGTTATGTTTTCGAACTCCAGACGTATAAAACTTGTGTTCTCTTGATAGCAGGACAGGGGAAACCTTGGCCGCGAAAGATACTGTGGACGATATATCTATATCTAGAGTAGAACTTTTAAACTCAATCACAGGACCATTCAACTGGTGTGAGAAGATCTCTAAAGTGTTAATTCAGTAAAAGAGTATCTCTTTCCAACTCAGAACGAAATTTTGATTTCTTCTCATTTTCGTTCTCGTTGCGATATGATCAGTAAAAGAACCTTTAAGATCTGTGTCATTTCATACAAACTAACACCTCAACCACAAATAATTATTTTCTAATTTGTTTCTTGCATCACAAAAATTTCGGGAATATTACACAGACCTAATTCTTCAGTTTTGTCCATTTCTTTAGAACAGGTCTCTTTACTTTGATTTATTTTCACACTCACACTCCTACTGATCAAATCCCGGTAAACTAATATTAGAACTATTAAAGGGACTTCACTCTAATTAATATGTGATAATTTACTGCTACACGTCAAAAATAAATCCTTAATTATATGTTACAAGTAATGAAAAATTTGTAATTTCATTTGGAGACTGTGACATTGATTTTTATCTATAAGATTTGAAGCGTAGAAAATTGCGTTTTATTCAGAAAAAAGTGCATTTTTTCCGGACAAGATGGATTTAATTAGGACAAAGTTTCAATTAATCTGGTCAGAGTTGCATTTTATTCGAACAAAGTTTCAATTCATTCACTAGTTCAGAAATGGTATATGTATTATAAAAGTCAGAAAACATAGAAAAGTGATTTGCTCACTAGAAATTCGATATTATAAGCCAAAAATCGTGTGCTTTATAATCATGCATCATGCAATTTTTGCTGTAACAAGCAAATTATATGCAGCAGGTTTTTCGAAAAGGCAGGTATAGATTGCAAGCATATTCTTTAAAACAACCGAAAGGATCTAATAGGCCAACGTATACAATTTGTGCAGCTGGATGGAACTTTAGGAAATTCTGTTAAACACTAACAAATAAATACGAATACAACGAAACAATTTTTTATCTAAAAAGAGTTAATTGTCATAGCCGTAAGCAGTTTTTCGTATTTTTTTAGCCTAAGGTACCGTTCCTTCCTTGAGTTTTGTTTATAGCAGTCCTATAAATAGATTTTAATCTATTTATAGAACTGTTCTACTTTTATTTTTTGAATGTTGTTTAAAGTCTTTGCTGTCCGTGAGACATGAATTCATTAAATAAGGAAAGCACTTCTTGAAATTAGAAACATAACCAAGTTATTTCAGTATAAAGAATGTGACTTTTTGCAAAATAGATCACTAAATCTTTAATATGCACATTGTTAGTGAGAGCAATTTTGTACATAAAATAACATAATTTAACAACTTGCAAGTGAATTCTGTGCAAGGTATGCTGACGTCACTAAAAGGTGTTATCACCAATTATGAAATTCTAGGAAATAATCGCACAAAACACATTACTTTGTATAAATTAAAAAAATTAAGTTTTGCGCCGATCAATTATATCTCGGCAAGCATTAATTGAATTGTATTCTCTTCACTCCGTAAAATAAAATCCATATGACATATGACGTTAACACATTTAGCGCCGTGCCGGTTACTTGTGATCGGCATTTGAAAGCTTTCTCACGGCAAAGGCATTTTAGCGCGTAATTCTCTCATGAAAGCTTTTATACTAATTGTGGCTGTCTACGTGTTAAAGACGTAGTATATACGAGGGCTACTCTGAGATTATTGAGATAAGGAAATACTGTGTGAGCTAAAAGCACAAAACTTTAAAAATATAAATAGTAGTTTCTAACTTTAATGGGCTTTTGAAGACGAATTTTTTAACGCTGGATAGCTTTGCACTAGTCATTTTCTCTGACGTAAAACGTCAACATCGTAAATTCTTTTCGAGGTTGAAAACTAACCAGAAGACGAACATTACGAGATCGGGTGAATATGGTGGATGTTCAAAAAATTTAATGTTATTTTCGCTCAAAAAGTTTAAGATTACCTCATCTGTATGAGAAGATTGGAAAGATGCCGTGACAGTCCTCTATTCTTCCAATTTAATGGTTTTCACGATTCCTTGACTCCCAAAGAAAACAGCGTACATTCCTTTTCTCCAGCACGTTATCTTTTAACGGTGGTTAGCATTGAGTCGTCTTCAAACTGAGCAGCGTAGCCAAGCAGCCAAAAATTGGAGAGCTCGTGTCTCCATAATGTAAAAAATTTGGCTGCTCAGTCATTTCTGTTCTCAAATTGTCTGTTCGCTGCTCAGTGCTGTCAACTTGGAGGGGGGAAAAATTAGAACGTTTCACCTAAATTTAAAGTTATTTCTTCTGTGAAAACCGCTGCTACACCTTACGATCAGTTCCACTGTTTCGTTGTTCGGCTGCATTTCTCAATACTTGCAATTTGTTTCAGGCTTCACGTAGAAATTTTTTTTCTCACCGAAATTTTGCAATCTATCTAAGGAGAGCAGCCAGAGATGGTGCTTCTTTATCAAATTTCTAATGTAGCCTCTGCATACATTGTTTTTCTGATGGATCGACTTTAAAATCATAAAATATCCTCTTCCAAAGGGCATAGCACTAGAACGTCATGCTTGCCGATCAATGCAATGTTCACAAGCTTGCTTTTGCAGTTTTTTGCTCTAGTTTTAGCCACCATACCAGTGCAGCGGGAATTGTGAAGGACACTATTATTGTCTTTTTAGTTGTATGTGATCAGAAATTTCTTGATCGTTTTTTCCCTTAACAAGAACAACCAGGTCATCTGCATAACCTTGGATATCAAATCCAGCTTCGGACAACTCCTGAAGAAGCGTATCTACAGCCAGCGACTGTAACAGGGTCGCATATTTGCTCTATTTCCGTAATTTCGGAATGGTTATCGTATAAAAAGAAAATAAAGGAATATAGGCAAATTAGTGTTTCCTCTCCAACTGCAGCTTTCGTCAAATTAGTCTCCACATGCGTTTGTTCTTGTAATGTTAGTTTTGAAGTTAAAATGCAGATTTGTCTAGCTGTACCACAAACAAAACTTTATTAACCCCAGAGAATATACAGAAATGTATGGCACTACGAAAACGTAAAATATTAAGTATAATGGAGGAACTTTTAACTCAATTCAACTTTTGGTTTAAATAATACTGATAATTACTGGCTTGATCGATTAAGTGCTATGACCTCTTAGATGAGGAAATTATTCATTGACATGCTGCAACTGAATCTACGGATTAAGGTGGATTGCGAATCATCCGATTGTTGCCTGATTAGTCTGTTGTCATTAGAAAAACCTAGACCATTAGTAGACATCAATTGAATTCAACTTTTTGGCATTTTTGGAATATAAAGCAAGTATTTTCTTGATCTTTCATGTTTTTATGGAATTTTAAATTTCCTATTTCACTTTTTAATGGGGTAGACATATCAAAGCTGATTAATTTCTTTCCATTATAAAGCTCTTACTAAATCTATTTTGATAGATTAGATATAGAGTATATATTTGTGTCTCATTATGCCCTTTAATAATTTAAAGAACAAAGATCTGATAATTTAAGCTGCGAGCATCATCTTTCTATTACTAAGTATGCAATGAATTTATCTAAGATGTAACAGTATTAAAGATTTACAGTGCAAATTAAGATGGAATTTAATCCAATCTACTAAATTAGAACAAGCTTTAAACGGTGGGGTCTTCGAACCCTGAAGTTAATTTGTTTTGCTTTCATTGATACATGCATTCATCAATGTTTCGAAGAAATAAGTGGGTTTCTTTGTATATTGACACCTCTCGAATATTAAATTTTTGCTTTTCAATTTGCGTGGCGAAATTGTAAATTTTCGTAGTAATTTTCCATCCATCATATGTGACACAAAAGACTAATCTCAATTTTTTAAACCCTCACTGTTAGCGTATTTTACTTTTTTACTCAAATATATTTACGAAAAGGTAAGACACAAAGAAGTTAACGTCAAAAATCGTAAACTTTCAGCATTCTCAATTGGGCTTTTTTTCTTCTTTTTGTTATCATAAATCTTTTGAGAGAAACTCTGTATGTTCGTTAAAGTGGAAATATTTAGGACATGCGTTGCGTTCAGATATTTTCCTATTATTGAGTAGTTAATTAAATTTAATACAGATGATGGAATCAGAGTGAAAAAGTTTTTCCATTCTAAGCTTTAATTTTTTATATTATTACCTTTTTTTCGTATGAACTTAGATATTATTTCATTTGTGTAGAAACTCGAATTAGCAAAACTAACTTAGATTTAAAATATTAAAGATTTCATTCAGAAAATTAAGCAAATTCTTGAAATGCACCATTCAGAAGATGGAGAGTTTTTGTTAAAAAATGGATAATAATCGGTTACTTATAATGGCTTTATAAAATTAATGTTAATAACAAGCTAAAATATTATACAGTATTTATATTTGGTTAATTGGATTCGTATTATATTTTTTCTAATTTATATGCAGCAGTTAAGCTCAGAAATGTAAATTATCAGTTAATAAAAAATGTAAATTCAAAACTATGTTTGTTTTGATTGACAATATATTTCCCTGATCCTACACATTACTAACACTAACTTTAAGCACGTGATACATGTTTTTGTTTTATGTTTGCGCTAATCAATGTGAATATTTTATTAACGCATTTTAACTCGATTATATAAAAGAGCTGAGAATAGCTCATAGCACATATTTCACCTGCACATATACACCTTGCATGTGTTTGTTTCTAAATTTTGTATATTACTTATTTTGTATTATTTTTACATTTACAGAGACTGTTGTATACAATTTATTTGCATAAGATGAATAAATAAGGCTTATATCTCTAACACACGAGGAAAAGAGAACTCTATTTGGAAAATATTTTACTATCAGCGAATTTTACAGAAATGTTAAGCGGATGAGCCTTAAATGGGAAATCCATTTCATTAATAATGTCGATTTTTCCAAGTCGAGTTCCAAGTTAGTGTACAAGCCTTTTCTTCAGTCCGGCACATTGTCTTCATAATCAAAAGAATAAATATTTTAGTCTCGACCATTTATCATTAAAATTGTATTATAGGACAAAGGCGGTTATTGATCTGCGATTTTTGTTACTGCATACGTGTACACATTAAATTATTTACTTATTATTGTGATACTTATCATTAGTTTTTTTTCTCTTTGGTAATTGGAATGAAAATAGTTTTTAGGTTTCGTTATTGGAAAGATTTTAGTTAGGCCCAGGTATTCTAACACAAATTTAAGTAATTTCTAAAATGATTTTTCTTAGTTTTCACTGAATATTTAATTGCCTTTTATCGAGTACTAAAGCAAATTGAATGTTCTTTGTAACAATTTATTTCTTTTTCATAATATAATTTGTAACTTTGTTGCTATATTTATTATATGTGACGTGGAATCAGAAAATGGGTCTAACGAGGACGAACAACTTTAGGAGAAAAAGCGATTTAAAGTAAACAACTCCATTTCAGATAATTTGTTCGTATCAATTCTT
>QYTT01094763.1:16262-30373 GCA_006980735.1 Dasypogon diadema
GACCAAAGTGCATTTGCATGTTTCGGTCACTATTTGAAGCCATCAATATGCATTAATAAGTAATGCAAAAATGTACATTTTCCTGAAATTCAGCGGGATCCAATTTTCTGCTCAGGGTTATTTATTCTGTTCTTTACTTAACACTTTGTGTGTACAGTGCCAACATATACACACCTAAACACGCCAATAAAATAAATGAAGGGAAAAAATGCCGGTCTAAAAATTTATAAATTGATTTAATCTTTAGCAATAAATTCAGTTGTAGTTTTTATATTAAAATGTAAAAAATATATGTAAAAATTTCAAATCCGTCTTCACTTTTGAGGCTTTAATTATTTATGTACCACTTAAGTCCTTCTGTTCGCTTGAAAATCAAATTAAGAAAAGGAAATGCATTTGAATAGTCGGATACATGAAAATATACATGTACCAGTTTTCTCGTGCTTATATGCAAATTCTGGATAAGAAGTGCATATACTGCAAATGCATTGCAGCTTAAATTCAGTGGAAGAAACAATGAGGAAATATTATATGATCGTCTTGTTCACTTTTCATAGTTATTACATCTTCATCTAGTGTACTATAATATTTTATTAAGCGCGTTTTTATCTGCTAATTGTGAATGAATGACCCGTATGAAGGGAACCGTGCGTTGGCGGTGCCGTTTTATTTTAAACTGTATTTAAATATAGTCCATAACCGTTTTAATATCGTTGAATTAATAACACAAAATGGGTTGAAAGTCGAACAGAGTTTTCATAGGTAAAAAACTTTATAATTCTTCCTGAGACCTGTACGTTTACGTTTGAGAAACGTCAGATATGTATTAGAAATGTCAGAAAAGCATAAAGCGACTGCGACTTCTTGAGTTATACATACAGTGTATATGAAAGTTGTGATCTATCCTGTTAGTTCTATAATCTAAGGACGAATCTAATTTAATGTTAAAAGAGCTACCGCTGCTTTCCAATTTGGGTTTTTCGCTGCCGATGTCGGTTTTTCTATTTCAGCCTTTATACGGTTTCGGATTCAACGCGTCAGATACATATCAGTCCAATTATTATTAGAATATAAGCCTATAATAAAAATAATACATATACGTCCTATTATTAGAAGAGAAGCCTATAATGGAAGCCTTTTCCACCAAATGCCATTAGAAAGCTCTGTAACATACACGTCTAATAATTCTGAAATTTATACACTTAAAGTGGTCCTTCCTCATTAAAGTTTCTACATTGAAAGCATGTCCGGTCGGTAATTGAAATTCTATTTTCTCTACATTCACTTTATTCTACACTTTTGTGAAAGAAAAATAATGCAAAGAAATTACAATATTAATATTTATATCAAAAACCAATTAAAAGCATTTCATAGCATTTGAAAAACTTTTCCATTAAGCCAATTGTAAATTAAGTAATTTGTTTCTCAGCATATTTCAAATTTAAAAAGAAATCATTCTTTTTGTTACTTTGCAAGCCATCAGAAACTTTTGATAAGAGCAATGGATTTCAATAATTTACCAACTCTGCACTTCATTGTGTTTAAATGGGGGAAATTGAGTACTTGAGTAGTACTTTAAAGATTGAGACTTTATCGTCTTTATTCTAACGTTTACTTCCTCAAAATTAACATAATGAATATGGTTAGTATTTAGAAAACTTTCTAATTTTTTTATTTTTCTATTATGAGTTCTAATATTCTGAACCTGATATAAAAATTTTATATACTTTGCGCGAGACATTTTTCGTTAGTATGAAATTTGCAGTAAGTTACATAGAAGTTAGTTCTTGATTTGCTCCCAGATACCAGTTTGAAGATAAAGTTTGTAGTAATCTACTATTAAGTACGCCTGTGAACTATGCTTGTTTTTGATAAAAACATTTGAATTTGTGTTAGATAATATACGTATTTATTGATAATTTACCATCAGGCCGGTAGGAGTTTCAATCGACACACAGAGCTAGAGCGCGTACGTCACTTTGGCAGCAGTCAACGATGCCCAAGACCGCTAATGTCGGCCAAAACGGACATAACCGCGTTGGAAAAAGGGACGAGATAAATTTAGCACTGGTAGCAGCAGCGCAGAGACATTGTGCTAGACAGCTAGACAATGCCTGAAACCTGTACGAAAGCTCATGTGAGCGATTGGGCAACTCAGTTGACCTAAAGTTAACCTCCACAGTGCCGAGAAGCGAGTCAACTTTACCATTTAGAGAATTAATATCGTCCGACAGGACCTATAACCCGGCAAGGCTAGATGAAAAAGCGTTCACCTTGTCAGCGATCAGGAACTGGTAGGAAGTAAAAGAGTTGACGCAAAACGTGGCATGGTTTGATTTGGGACATTCTTTGCATGTTGTGTGCCCACCAGAAGTGATAGTGCCACGTTTCAAACACCTGGCATGAAAAGTGTTACCGCAAACCCCGTCGTAAACAACTGGATTAAGGAGGAGTTACAATGGTGCAGCTGCGGTTGAAGCAAAAGCGCACCTTGCAGCAGATCGTGCGGTTGAAGCAAAGACTGCGGCAAACTGAGTTACATTTGTGCTGCGCATCAAACTGTCAAAAGATATGCGCTTGGTCGGGGACAGTTTTATAAGTTTCTTTAAAAATATTATTTTTTACGATGGACGATTTCGAATTAGTGGAGTTTTTAGTAAATATAATTATTATGTGCTATTGTGCCATAAAAATTAAAGAAAAGCGTAGACGGCGTTGTTGGGTGCGTCGTATGTATACAGAAAGACCCATTTCTGGTTTTTATGAAAAAACATTTAAATATATTAAGACACACGATGAAGAGTTATTTTTCAAAGCAACGAGAATGAATAGAAAACAGTACGCTTTATTACTAAATTTAGTTAAAGATTATTTGAAGAAAAAATCAATAAGGAAACCTATAGAAGCAGAATGTAGGCTTGCTGTAACACTGATGTAAGTAAATAAAATAGGATCCTGTAAATATATGATTTCTAAGTCTTCTATATTTGTAGATATCTTTCACAAGGAGTATCTAAAAACTATTTGGCATGGACGTTTAAAATGGGGCTAACAACTGTTCGAAAAATTATACTGGAAACAAGCGAAATTTTGTGGAGAATACTTGGGCCAGGGGGAACTAAATGAGGTTGATTGGGTGAATATTTCAAGTCAGTTTTCTGAGAAATGGCATATGCCCAACTGTGTAGGCAGCATAGATGGGAAGCACATTGAAATTAAATGTCCCCCTAAATCTGGAACGAAATTCTATAACTACAAAGGACATTTCAGTATAGTACTTCTCGCAACCTGCGATGCGAATTATACATTCACTGCTATAGACGTCGGAGCTTACGGCAGTTCGAGCGATGGGGGTATATTTAGAGCATCGAAATTTGGAAAGAGAGTGCTTTCTGGCACATTAAACCTTCCGAAAGAGTCCAAATTACCAAATTCTGACCAGACCTTCCCTCATTACTTTGTTGCAGACAGTGCTTTTCCTCTAAGAAAAAATATAATGAGGCCTTACCCTGGCATACTATTAACCAAAGAAAAGGAGGTTTTCAATTATAGGCTTTCTAGAGCCAGACGCGTCATAGAAAACTCATTTGGAATATTAACGTTTCGATGGAGTGTTAAGAAATTGCTTAGATTTTTATCCAGAGAATGCTGAAAAAATTGTGTTGGCCTGTGTCATTTTACACAATTTCTTGAAGATCACAGATGGGCTGTATAATCAACGTACTTACTGCCCTGAAAAATATACTGACTGGTACGATGAAAACAATGAACTCGTGAGGGGCTTATGGAGAAAGAATAACGAAAATTCACTAAAATCAGTACGTCGTCTTGGAAGTAACAATTCGACCAAGGAAGCTTTTCGATTAAGGCAATCGTTAACAAATTATTTTATGAATGAAGGCAGAGTAAATTTCCAGCCATAAGAATGTAAAAAACGAATTTATCTAATAAGGAAAATGCAATGCATTTTGAATTATTTATTCTTTAAAAAACGCAACAATAATGAACAAATGGCACTTCAACATAAATACATAATAACAGATAAAAGTCTACGATAATTTTATTTTATTGCGGAAGTAACTAATCAACATAAAAATATTTCGAATTTTTTTCCTTACTTTAATAGGTTAAAGTCGTAGAATTGCCTGCATTTCTACTTATAGTGCAAAAAGTACTTATGTGCAGGATCTATCAGGCTCCAGCTTAGCTAATGCTTTGTTTTTTGGACGAATTGCTTTTTGCGCAATATGTTTTAAATATATATCACTCTTCACGTGAAAGTATTCATCACATTATATTTTCAGGTACTTATAAATATAAATATCAGTTTTCTCTTTGTATCACACATGTTACTTATCTAATGAAAGCAAAATACTTCATCACTGATATGCCTTCTTTAAAAACGATTGAAACCTAAATATACCATATTTTTCTTATTGAATAATTCAGTCCTGTACTATACTACTTATATTAAATAACAGTCTTCCGCACATATAGAAAATTTGTAAGATTCCTCTTCTTGTTTTGGTATTTTCCTAAAGTTATGGTGTGTTAACTAAACTAAAAAACAGATTTAATTCACTTTTAACTCTAAATGCACTTCAACTAATACTATGTTATATTTTTCAAGGCAGTTTTAGTATAAGTTTTTTACCTAACAATCTTTTAAGGAACTTTCTATTTCCGATAAATATTGGAGGACGAAAATTTTTCCTTCATTCTTCACTTGTAAGGGTAACTTTTCTAACTTTTTGCACATACTTTTGCAAAAATATTCATCCTCCTCATTATCGGCTGATTGTTCCACTCGTGGCTTTTTCAAAAAGTTCTGCACTGAATTCATTGCACCAAGCAAGGTTTTCTCAAGCAAATTTTCCTTCTGAGGCCTTTTTCGGTAAGATGTTGATGTGCACGGGGTATCTACATTTCTGGCTTCAAAAGCATCACAATCACCTTGTTGTTAGATCTGTCTCTTCTAGTATGACATCTACTTCCTCCTGAGGGGAAAATTCATGGGAGTCAGATAACAAAACTTCATCATCGTTCTGCGTTCTTTTTGGGCTAGGCTCCGTATAATTTCCGATGGTTCTGTTATGAAATAAATTTTGTAAAATTTGCTTAATAGTGGGACAATTTGTATTACTTCCTAGGTTTTAGGTGATCCCGTAAAAACTCCAAACTTTTGCTAAATTTCCACCTTATGTCGTCATCTGGTTCTGTTGCCGCTTGCCCACTTTGGAACGTTTTCCTTTTCTGTATATCTCTCGCAAATCCATCACGAAGAACTTTCCACTTTTTCTTGCAATCTTCAACTATAATTACAAGCGTAATAATATACGTAGTTTTTATTTATCTTAACATACTTACTCGGAACATTCATCTCTTGAGCAACTTTCGCCCATACTTGAGCCATTTTTTTAATATTTTCATATTCAGGGTGGGACAAATCATACAACAGCTGCCGCAGCTGCATCATTATAACTCCCACTTTAGTCGTAATGGCTGCGGAACATAGGCAGCAAATCAGCATTTTGTTCATGCAACAGGGCACAGTCAGGCAAAAAGGTGGGCAATAAATAGTAGCCTCTACTGGCAAGAGCAGAATTTGAATATATGCAGGTTAGAACCTACATTAAATAAGTAACCACCCACACACATAATAGAAAACGTTAAAGTAAACCGCCACAGCCACAGGTAGAACTAAATTTTCCCAGTAGAAAGAAATTTTCGTTTATACTTTACCTCTTTGGTATCTGTGTACCAAACTGAAAATCTCTCGCTCAAAGCGTTCTCGATATAGCACGTGGATGGACAGATGGACATCTATTAAACGATTTCTTTTTCATTCCTGTTAATGGAAATATAGTTTATTTCTGTATATCATGAATACTTTGATGCGTTACAAACGTTTGCCCAAAGCCAAAATACCCTCCATGTAGGCTATAGAAAGGAACAATCATCCTTAAAAAAGAGAAATAAATACCTTTATTGCTTTTCTTTAATTTATTGTTACTATTTAATTTAATGTTATGAATTGTAATTACTAATTTCATTAGCTTTTATTTGACACCCCCAAATCACCCCCAAAATTGCGAACTGAGAATTTTGTATTTCAACTTCTTGTTTTTGTCGTTGTCGTTGATGTCAAATTTCAACTCTCTACGTCCTATGGTCTCTGAGAAACATCAATGAGAGCTCAGAAAAAGAAGTATGGACGTTTTTCTCCGTCTTTTTTCATTTTCAACTCCTTTTGCTCCACTAGTTTGTCTAAAACCAAATAAAATGCTACCCAACTTCAAACAGAGAGTATCACCTTCCCAACATTAAACGAATTTTCAAAATTGGTTCAGTAGTTCCGGAAATTCCTTTGAACAAACGTTACAAACTTTATCTCTTTATTATATTTACTTATTTGTCAGTCATTAGAAAGAAAAGAAAATTAATACAATACTAAATAATAGGAGTATATGAAATCAAAATCGAAACTTAGTTCACTACTGTTGCATTCTATTATTATATTAACACATATAAATATTATATTTTTTATTAATACAATTCTAACCTAGATTAATATTAAAGTTGTGAGAAAAGATTTAAGTTCATTTGAAAACGTTAAAAATTTTTATACAGGGTTAAGAAATTATCAATCCCACCACAAAGTGTGCAAAATTAATTAAATTCTTTGCCAAAAATTCATACTCATTTAAATTTCATTAAGGAGATTTTATTTTACATAATTAATTGGCTCAACGGAATTGCAGACGTCATGACATACTTTGCTATGGATTTATGTGCAATGGAATTCGTTCCATCGAAACAACCCTTATAAAGCGATATCAGATAATTAAATCTTGTCTGAAGAGGCTGCAACTAAGTTTATGAGCATTTTAGGCGTCTTTGCTATATTCTGAACAGAAATTTGAAGGAATCTTCTTTGGAACATATCCAAATATTCTGGCACAAAGAAAATGTAGAAGAGATCTAATATTTTCAGTTTTATTATTTGAATTTTAAGTTCAGTAATGTGTTTAAGTGTGTGTGTTAAAATATTGTCAGGAAGGACATATGCATACTTATGAGCTTCATATTAAATGCAAATGTAAATCAAGTGGAAATTGAATCTAGGATTTGGAGAGGATAAGATCTTTAATAAATCGAATGATATGCCAGCTAAATGAACCCACAAAATTCGAACTGTAGCCTTCGTAACAAACTGTATGAAATTAAACAAATGTAAACAAATATAAGAATATAAATAATGGCTAGGATTTTGCAAGTTTTCCGACATTTAGCCTCTTTGCAGCTATAAAGAATTAAAATTATTTCAATATTACTACCATTTCGAAAGAAATTACTGCGTCTATTATTGTGACGTATAGTAGGGGATTTTTAAGGAATAAACAAATGTTTTCGAAAACTTGACGTGTTATTTTCGAAAACTTAACGTGTTGTTTTCGCCTTTCGCCTCATGGACTTTTGTGAATAGTATTTTCTAAATCTGGTGATCAGAATAAGAATATGGAACTTTCCGCCACAGAGATATAAGCCACTAGCAATCTACCTTGCTTTTAGTACATCCTATCCTGCACATTTAACAAAAGAAATTTAATTTATCTCATAAAGAATATACAGGGTGTATGCCAGATTGAATTGGCCGAAAGGAGGGGTCATTTACAAATCTCTTCAGCCCCAATAACTCACTCTTGGCCCCATGGTTTTTTTATTTCAGCTTTTTAATTTTTTTTAGAAATCCCAAAATTCTGCATTTAAACTTAAATTTAAAAAAAGTTATTGGGTTAGCCTCCAAATTTATTTTCAGTTTTTATGTGTACTGTTGTATTATTCTAACGAGCTCAAAATTACTTGGAAAGAACATCTAGTTTTCATTTTATTAACTCATAAAATTTTTGGACGATGTAAAAATAAACTTAAAACTCAAGTTAACTATAATATATATTAATGAACAAATAATATATGTATATTGAAATATTATTATATCTGCCAATATTGCAGAAAGATTAGTCGAGGGCATCTCAAAGATTGGCTTAAAAATTTTGATAATATATGGATAGCAGTCATAGTCAAAAGTGAATAAGTAAAAAATGAAAGTATTTGCCTTCACAATTTATTACTCTTCCCAAGTTTTCTGTCAGAAGTTAAATACCACGCGGACAGAATGTTCTGCCCTTTGACAGTTTATTCACGAATTACTTGCCCGTAATTCGTGAGGTGTGTATCTGTGAAGGTGTGTTTTGATCGAAGGATATGGTAACCAGATAGGACCAAGGAGCCTATTCTCGAATTTGAGGTGATTATTTTCTTACACGAAAATAACCAAGTAATATTTCCAAGTGGTTTGTTCATGTCGCATTCTCGAGATTGGAGTGGTGCCATTTGGATAGATTTTACACCACTAGAATATTTCCAAGTGTGGTAAATGCGACAATCTGTCAAACTGTAAGGAAAAAGCTTAGAAAGTCAGTGTTAAAAGATGTCTAGTTTTTTGAAGATTGGTTTGTTCCTTGCCCAAGTTAGTGTTGAGCAAGCAGAATTGATGGACGTGTCGAGGCTACTAACGCAAAGAATTGCTTCGAATTAAGTATAGCGCAATTTGTAAAATTGTTTAGAATTGAAAAATGTATAAATGTATGGCCGATGAAATTATGGACGAACGTAGTCCTTTTATGGTACAACCGTCGCGGTTATCAGCGTTGGATATAGAAACTAAGGTAATGTCGAGTTATTTCAATACTTATTCGATTTTGGAGTTAATAAAAAGTTATATTATTTTATACAAGAGAGTGGTTTCTTTGCAGAAAACATACAATTTCCCTCAAATGTTCATCACTTAAATAGTGTTCGACAAAAGTAACCAAATTATCTTTTTGAGCTATACTCATATTAACTCGTTTTTGTTTTTCCATTTTAATAAAAAACACTTTTTTTAATAACTTTAAAAACCATCTGCTACCACTTGACGTTTGAATGAAACAAAAGACTTGGAAATCATTTCCAAATGGTTAAGCAGTACTTGGAAATTTTCAAGTGAAAAGTCTACGGAAATTTCCGTACATGGATTTCCAGAATACACAAATTGAAAAATCACTTGGAAATGGTGAATTTCTGTGCACATAAATAATCACATGAAATTCGAGAATAGATTCCCAGATCTGCGCAATATGCTGGATGCGAGAGAATCTCGCTTGTGTGACCTATGAGTGTCTGTTGCACAGCGCGGACTCTAATGGGTCTCACATATTTCCAATTATTCTTACATATTCGCAGGTGACCTTCAAATCTGTAGGCAAACCTACTATTCCCAAACTGTCGACGCACCCTTTAGCTTTAATTTTCCATTTCGTGAATATTCCGTTGACCTGTAGTGAACCCTGTCCACCATATTGGATCCGCCATTTCGAACCTCCAAAATATGACTCCAGATTTGAAATCAGCGACCTGCAAAAATCCATATGGATTTATTTTCATGATTATCGAGTAACTCTTGAAAAGGTTAACATTTACGACTGTCATATTTGATCCGACATTTTGAATTCTTTAGCGTTAAGTTTAAATTCGTAATCATCAGCCCCAAAAACTAATATATCCCTCATTTTGCCAACATTCCATTGATATTTAGAAAATCTTGTCGACCATATTGGATCCGCCGATTTGAATTAAGAAATCCGATTTTGGATTCGCAATCAGCGACTTCGAAAACTTATATATGCATATTTTCATGACGATCGCAAAAACTTTTGAAAAAAATTCTGGAGGTTTCATATGGTAACCCTATGAAGAAGTTGTTCAAATTGGCTTATTTTCGAACTCGATCTTTCAATCCTAAGAAGGTATCTATGTACTAAATTTCAACTCTTTAGCTTGAGGCACTCTCGAGATAATGCGTAGACGGACAGTCGGGCAGACGGACAGACATCTATTTAACGACTTCTTTTCTTCTCCCATTAATGGCAATATAGTTTATTTCTGTGTATCATGAATATTTTTATGCATTACCAACGTTTGTTTATACTTATAATACTCTACATCTGGGCTATAATGTTTAAACTTATAGTACCCTACATCCAGGGTATAAAACTAATAAAAATATAAAGTATAAAATGGCGGAGACATTGGAGTAAACGAATAAGATTTTAATGGAGGCATGTTTTCTAGGAAGATATTTATCGGAGGGATTTTGGATTCGTACATGCCCACCATATTACACCGACATACTTTTTGTCTGAAGAGCTGCTTCGGACGTGCGTTTATTGTGTTTCTGTTGATGGTGGCGATTGTGAAGCTGCTCATTTTTTCGAATGGCAAGTCTCATACATTTTGAGTAGCCATAAAACAATTGTTAAAACTTAAAATTACGGAAAACTAAACTTGAGTCAAGCAATGTAATGTGACCAGTTGATAAAGTGGTATACATTGTCAGATTTTACTAAGGCCTTTGATATAGTTGATAACAGCATATCCTATAAAAAGCTTGTTACAAATTTCAATTTTTGACGTTTCCTAGTCAGTTTGCTTCAGGTGTTTGGCTGGATTCCCTTCCTGGCCCCTTACTGTTCTCGATATTCATTAATGACACTTTTAATTGCATCTCCTTTGCGGATTTATATTTATACTAGCTTTTGCCAGCGACTTCGTCCGGAAGGAAATAGTTACTTTGGGCAGCCTTTTTTATTTTTAGACCACTAACGTTGCAAATAATACAAATACAAACTAACTGCAAACTGTTGTGATTTACTGTAAATAGTTTATTTTAAGGGAGAACACCACTGTGAGGGAGGTCAAAAACCGATTTTTTGTGTCTTGCATTTTATTAAAGTACATACTTTCAAGAATATGTCCACAAATTTATGTGTCAAAATTCGTAAAAATGGCAAAGTTATAGCATTTTTTGTGGATGCAGGTAATGCGGCTGTTCCCGGCTGATCGTACCTGCTGGTGTACCTGCTTTGTTCGGAGTAATTCCCCTCACTTCTCTTTTTGTTAACTCATATACAACATAAAGCCTGCTAGGATCTTCTAACGTTAAAACTTTAATGTTCATAATAATAAAAAGTATATTCTGGCATTTTAAAAACCAAACACGTACTTAAACTTTCAATCGCGTTTTTATCGAAACGACTTTTTCCGAACTCGTGTTAACGAAAACTCGAACACTAATAATCCGATCGTAAAAATTTTTTATCCAAAATTTTCATAATCGTAGTGGCTAGCGTTAAGCGTAGCCTTTTTTTGTTTTGGGAACTATTTTTTTACGGCCGCTTGAATGAAGAAAATGTGTTGAAAAATTGAGGTTTTTCTTTAACATACCGCCATTTTGTGAAAAAGTAATTAAAAAAACGGCTACGCTTCAAGTTAACTATATTTATTTAGATGAAGAAAATATATCGTTTCCTGTTTTCAGTTGAACCATACCGGAGATATCGACCGTTGGGAGAGGAATTTTTTACGGATCGGTACTTTCTTATATATATTCGTTTCAATTTTAATTATTTTTTTAGTAAAAATTTGCACAAATATACTTCAAAATATCCCTGATAACATATCTTTCCCCCAGTCCTTAAATAGTTCACTAAGTTATAAAAAAATTGTAAAAGAGGGCGCTTTTCGGGACCGTCACAGTGGTGTTCCCCACTTAACACATTTTTACAAACTACGTTTTTTGTTTTTCCATCCTTCGAGCTCTGCTACAACTACGTGCTAGATTAGATTTGCATTTGCGAGGCATATTAGAAGCATAAATAATACGTCGAAATAATAAAAATAATCAAAATACTACCTACCAAAAAACCGGAAGAACTTTATATTAAACAAAACTACTGTATTTTACCGAAGAACATTAACAAAAGCAAGAAATCCTGTAAACAAATCGAAATCGTTGCAGCGCAACATTTTAATATACGCATACGTGCGACAAACTTGTCTGTCCTCACGTATCTGCTCGTTCGGGTAGCCACACTTAGTGATGCTTCCCTCAATACGCTGCGCCACGCCGCCGGCGAGCCACAGCCGTCGCGTACATTGTGTATGGCGCATGTCGAGTTTCGCGCTCGCGACGCGTATATGTTTAGACGGCAAATGTTCAAGTATTCCGTTTTTCCACACATGTCTCGGGTGCATTTCCTTCTCATACACCTCTCCGATAAATATAGTAAGCATAGATAGATTTATTTGGACTTCCATACGAACTTTCATCCCCTATTTCACCCCATATAGGTCGAAATTTCAAAAACACTTGAACAAAAAGTTTATTTATTTCTTATCACGCGCCTAAATACAAAGTTTCATAGTTTTATCTTCAATAATGACGGACTCCCATACAAACTTTCATCCCCTATTTCACCCCCTACGCGACAAAAGGTAGCCTATGTCCTTCTCCAAGATCTGTATCAAATTTCATCAAAATCGGTTCACCGATTTAGGCGTGAAAGCGTAACAGACAGACAGAGTTACTTTCACATTTATAATATTAGTATGGATTATCAGGTTTCACAGTTAGTGATGATTTTAGTTCATCCATGTGCTTAAATAATAATTCTGTGTCGATAAATACGACATTAATACTTATTACAGAGGTAGAGGACAAACATGAAGACAAATAATTATAGTTAATATCATCGTTAACATTAGCATTAAAAGATAATGCAAAAAAATTTGGAAACAGGTCAGCTATTCGAGGAGGATCTTGACTAGAATCGTGAAATTCAAGTCATATTTTTAAAATGAAATTGAATAATTTTTATTCTCACTTTGTTCTTTTTTCTGGGGCCCCTGTACAGTCTAGGGCGCGGGTGCCTTGCACCAGCTGCACCCCCCATATGCCCCGCCACGCACACCAACATCATTTCACATAGCTATTTACATGAATCAGCCCTTTCTTCAGTTTTCTGTTCTAAAGTTGGGAATGACAAGACTTTAATTATGGCACGGACCATTTGCATCCGTGATCCTTTGTGAAGAAATCTTGGGTTTTAGAAGCAATACACTCTTCAAGGGCTTGAATTCCAGAGGCTCTGTCCAATGGCATACTTAGCTTTGTTGTCTGGTAGAAGCATGGTCAAAAATTTATTATATAAAAGAAGATAACGGCTTGCTTTAACGACTATTTCATGATGTGTTATGTTTTCTATATTAGATCCTAGTTGATACTAGATACTAATTAAAGTAGCGTCAACAATTGATTGCACTAAAAACCGTAAACACATTTTTCTCGAAACAATAGGATTTTTTGATATTTAAATTGTACTTTTTATGACACTTTTTGAGCGAAAAAAGCAAATTTAATTTTCAAATGGTTGACATTTTGTTAATATCCAATATTTCCCAAAAATCTTACACTGCATTGCAGATAAATCCATTTCAATTTGATTTGAACAAAAAGTATGTTTCAACTTTTGTGTTCTAATTTCTCCCAGTAGTTAGGTAATGTTTGTCAAAACACAGGATTACATTTTAGTTTATAAGAATTAAAATTGAAAAATTTTTAAAATAAAAGTTTGAGGAAACAGAGCTTAGCTGTTGTTTAACAACCTGCAAAATAGCCGAGAAGATTTCTTCAATGTATGTTCGAGACATTTGACTTTGAAGATCAGCTACTTTTTTAGGTCTCCAAGGTTTTCATTAGCCAATAAACTGTAGATTTCCGAACGACAAAGTTTTTGATTTTTGTTGAATTCATAGAGAACATTTTCGCTGATACTTTTAATTTCCCCAATCATAACAAGATTCCTACTAAGAAAGACATTTTATTGTCATTGAAGTGTTAGCTTGAATGAGCATCAATCTGACATTATGTAACACGACTTAATGCAATGCCGGTTAGTACAAAATTCATTTTCAACTCCCCATTGCCTTAAAACTCAGCTTAGCAACTTTGCGGGAAGAGTGGCTTACTGGCCTCGCTTTGATGCATATTCATATTGAGCTCGATGTTTAGGCAATTACCACTAAAAAAGAACACGAGCTTCACTTTCATTTTTTGGAAAAAAGCTAATTATAAGTAATAAATGCGAATTTAAGTTCTCTTCTTTCTATATTCCTAGCTTTTTACAATATTGCTTTCCCAAGCCGTAACGAGGGCATGACTCCCCCCCCCC
>QYTT01094764.1:0-13434 GCA_006980735.1 Dasypogon diadema
TCTCATAGAATTCGTCACTACCGACCACAGCGCGAGTTTGTAACGACGCATTACATGGTAACGATAAATTACACGAAGGAGGATTTTTACCAAAAACACGATTTTATATAAATATTTTTTATATAAATACATGAATTGTATCGAGAAAGGCACTGTTAAAAAGCAAACAGTATTTTAAAAGTATATTTTAAAATTACCGATAGGCATATTTTTTCTAATCCTTCGATAAGTTAAGTGTAAAGTTAGCTACCCAAGTTTTCAGTAATAGTGTTAGTGCAGGAATTGAGCTAGGAATTGCTTTAAATATATAGGAACAAAGCGAAATTTCCACAGCTCGATACACAGCTGCATCATTTTGTTTATTAAATAATTTAGTGGATAATTTGAATAGTGTTAGTAAATATTCACAAAATCCTAACAGAAATCCTGTTTCCGAATATGAATCAAGTAAGCGAATTCTACAAAATTTACGAGACTCTAGAGATTATATTAGGAAATGGGCAACCAAGGATATGAACAGAATGCCTTGTTTTGATGGGCTTGTGCAAACAATCAACGGGATTTTGATGTTATGGGAAAATATAAAAGCTTCTCAGGATTATTTAATAAAGTCCCATTTGCAACAAGACGCACCTGAACAATTAAATTCCCAGTACAAATTTTGTAAAATTTATAACTTTTATTACTAATTACTTTGAAAGAATTATTAAGACTAAACTTCTTCATTCTTTTACAAAAAATTCAGAAAATCTTGACAAAAATTTTACTCAAATATATAGAATTAATAAAATCATCTCACATTATTACAAGTTTTTCCAGTCAGTGATCGTTTTACAAAAATTAGCCCGTCAGCGGTATAAATTAACGGTCAGAGTCGAGAAGAATAGGAGTCCTGGTGGCATATAGATCGGGAAGTCAAACTTCTCTTCATGCATTTATCGAACAGAAATAGAAGTATATTACCACACTTCTCATACCAGTTTGCGTTGAAATACATAAGAGGTACTCATTTATCGTGCCATACCAGTCATACACACACAGTCATACAGTGAGTGTGTGTTTTTAAGACGATGAGTAGGCCAATGCTGCGTTGAAAACACCGTTCACCCACCCCCTGTACGGAAATAACTTCTTGTTTTTAAAGAGAATATCCAATATGATTGCTCTTACCAATAGTCTCTTCAGAGTTCCTGAAAGCTTTGCTTACAGTGACATCTACCACGGAATTGAGAGTTACAGAATTTTTTGCGGTGCGTTCACTATTTAATTCTATACACAATGGTTTTATGCAAAGTAGATGTGTGTCTGAGATGAATAAAAGTTTATTTTTCAAAGTGTTCATGTTCTAATTGAAAAATTATTTAGACATATTTTCGATTTCAATTCAAATTAGTAACGGTGACAAGTATAAAAAGAAAATGTAGCTAACCGCTACATATATGGTACATAGGGTATATTAGTTTCGATCCAACGGTTGTAACGCATAGAAGCAATAATGCCAGAGCAAAATGAATTATATGCATGCTCAGAATGTGAAAGCAAATCGATTTAATTGTCTGTCCGTCCGTTCGTCTGTATTCACAATAACTCGAAAAGGAATTGAGTTAGAAGGCTGAAATTTGGTATATATTACTTTCAAAAAATTTGTAGATCTAAGTTCAAAAATGGGGCGAATCCCCCCACTCCTTCAATAGGCCACCATATAGAATTCTTGGATTATTAGACATAATTCAACTAGGGAACAACGTATAGCTCTCAAATTTAGTAAGGAGCAGTTTTATGAGACGCTTAATCAATAAAATGAAAACCGCTCATATTCCCCCACTCCTTGGTCGGGCCGCCATATTGGATTTTTGGATTAATGGACATAATTCGAAGGGGCAGCTACCTATCACTTTGAAATTTTCTATAGATGTGTTTTATGAGGCTCCATCGGAAAAACGAAAATAGGTCACGTCTCCCCACTCCTTGATCGGACCGCCATATTGAATTTCCAGATTACTGGATATATGTAATTCGAAAAGGAAGCAATTTATCATTCTAAAATTTTGTACGGAAGAGTTTTATGAGATGAACTCTATTTATATCATATAGGGTGTTAAGTAATCAGCCTAAGGCTGATTCTATATTTTATGTTATAATTTAATATTTTTGTGGTAACGTTAAATATCGTATACTTGTGCACAAATTTGGTGGCGAGCTGCATAAATCCCGGGGCCTCAGCCTGTTCAACCTTGTTTTAGATCATACCACTACCTCGTCTCTACATTTTTTAAATTTATTTTTCCTCTATAGAGGAAATTTAGAGATACATATCTCTCCAGTTAGTGTCCATTGAGTCCGTGATAGTTGTGGAATAAAATTAATTTTCTATAAAATCGGGAAAAAATCTTTTTACTAGTCTACTTCAACTTAATGATCTATGTATAAGTTTTGTATTTTATTTAGTACAATACCCATTAAAACAATTTACAAACTGATTGAATTTATACTGACTTAAGCAAAGCCATCGGCAGATTGCCGCATTCTATAATTTTGCTTAAATTACAGAAACTGGGTTTTCCAGTTCTATTTTTGAAATGGGTTCAGTCGTATCTGTGTGATAGGTCCTATCAGGTACTCTTTCGCAGGTCTATAGAATCATAGAGGCTACGTCTGGGGTGCCCCAGGGTGGTTATCTGGGTCCTCTCATTATTTTCCTTTCTATTGACGATGTGCATGTTTTGAGGCATTCTAACGTATTAATTTATGCTGACGATATGAAAATTTTCTCCTTCATCAATGATATCGATTACTATGCTTCTCTTCAGGAGGACTTAAATGTTTTCCATTGTATGTGCGGCCATAATAGCTTGGAGATTAACATAAGTGAGTGCGAAGTTATGTCATTCTTTAGGAGGCGTGATGTTATCAGCTATGACTACACATTTGTAACGGCCAGCATCCCTCGCGTGCAGTCTGTTGTCGACCTTGGCGTGAGGCTAGACTCAAAGCTTGATTTCATTTCCCATAATAATCACATGGTTTGCAAGGGTAATTCCATGCTTGGTTTCATTATGAGCTGGTCAAGAGAGTTATATAGCCGTCAGGTTTCATTAAAATTATACAGCTCGTTCGCCAGACCACTGCTTGAGCACGCATCTCAGGTATGGAATCCATTCTATGTCGTGCACGTCGACCGCATCGAGTCGGTTCAACGCAGATTCATTAGATTTGCGCGCAGGGATTTGCCTTGGGATGATTCTTTGATCCTCCCGCCTTGTCGCAAGCTTCTAAATCTCATTGGCCTGGCCTCTCTAGAGAGCCGACGCAGAGTTGCCGACATAGTTTTAATTTACCAGCTCTTGAACGATAATATTGATTCTTCGGAGCTCCAGGGCAGGGTGTCCTTCAGGGCTAGTACTCGCAACCTGAGGGTTGTCCCTCTCTTGCATATTAACTTCTCTAGAATTAACTACGGTAAGCACGAGCCTGTTAACCGCATGTGTATGGCGGCAAACCGCGTTGTGGAACACTTTGACTTGGGTGTGTCTAAGAGTGAGCTTAAGAGACGCCTTCATGTGGTTTTGTAACTATCTTAGTGCTAGCATTGAGAGTTTCCTGGGCTGATATTTAATCTACTAACAACTTCTTTTGTCCTTTAATTGGTCTAACCTTACTAATATTCTTGCATGCTTGTCGGGGAGTCCAATCTTAACACATTTCTCTAAAATGTGTGAACGCTTAATGCGGAGCTGGCTAAACATTTCTTAGCACCCCGCTGAGAAGTGCGCCTTCTGGGCTAGAAGGGAAACTCATTATTAAAAAAACTGATTTACTCAACCTCAAATTGTGGATTTCCTGCGGAATTTATAATTAATTTTTAAATATTTTCCCACAGTAATTACTGCCAAAGTTTCCTATCATCTATGTTTATTTGCAGGGTCTTCATTCCGCTTCTATACCTGGTATTTTAGCTCTTGATATTAACAGCGCTGATCATAGCAAAATTTTAACGGGTGGAAATGATAAAAATGCAACCGTCTTTAACAAAGACACAGAACAGGTGGTTGCTATACTCAAGGGCCATACGAAAAAAGTTACAAAAGTAATATATCATCCAGATGAAGATACTGTAATCACCAGTTCACCAGATTCAACAATTCGTATTTGGAATGTTCCGAAGTATATAATCTTATAATAAGATGATTGTTATTTCTAAGCTATCTTAATATTTCAGTTGTCAAACACAACTGCTTTTACGATATCACGATGAACCTGTCACTGGATTATCATTGCATCCAACTGGAGATTATGTTTTATCTACTTCTTCAGATAAACATTGGGCTTTTTCTGATATAAGAACCGGACGACTTTTAACAAAAGTTTAATATAAAGAAAGAATTCGAACGAAAATTTTGAAGTACATTGTCTTCTAGGTTATCGATACAGCTGAAGTGGGTTTAACAACAGCACAATTTCATCCTGATGGTTTGATATTTGGTACCGGTACAGATGACTCTCAGGTTAAGATTTGGGACTTAAAAGAGCAAAGCAATGTTGCAAACTTTCCGGGACATACAGGTCCAATCTCTGCGATTTCGTTTTCAGAAAACGGTTACTATCTTGCTACAGCTGCTGATGATGCTTGTGTCAAATTGTGGGATTTAAGGAAATTGAAAAACTTCAAAACTATTCAGTTAGACGATGGATATGAAATTAAAGACTTATGCTTTGATCAAAGCGGAACGTATTTAGCAATTGCTGGAACTGATGTCAGGTATTATGTTTTTATATATATTTTTTGTACATACATATTTTACAATATCCTTACAGAATATATTTGTGCAAACAATGGCAAGATCTTAAAATTTTCAACGATCATACCGCATTAGCCACTGGTGTCCGGTTTGGAAAACATGCGCAATACTTAGCATCAACTAGTATGGATCGCACACTTAAATTATATGGTATTGAATAATGCAGCATATTAAATTAAAAGGAAATATTCTAATGATATGAATGCAGACATATTTCGATTTCTATATAATATGTATGAATTTTTAAATATTAAGAAAATTTACCACATATAAAAGCGTGTTTTTTCCGATGCAACTTATGATAGAAGGTCATGTAGAAAAACAAAAAGCAAAATGAGGAAGGAACTAAAAATGGAGGTAGGCGTCGATAGTAAAGAAAACAGTACTATTCTGGAAAAATAAATTTTGAACCATGCTATGTTTTCGAACTTTTGCTACATGTTGTAAGAATGAGGACTGGTTCAAGAGCGAGTTACATCAGAACAAATTCGTAGCTGCAAAAATAATAAAATTACAGACTTTAACAGGTACGCTGTCACCTTTAGCTTCACGCATAAGCACGTCATGGGTAGCGATCCTGCCTTTAGCCCCTTTCCGATGGTTTTGAGTGTCCAAAGTAACCTAAAAACTACTTTTCTATGCTTGTTATTTGACATTTTTTCTTGGACAGATTTCTAAATAGCTGCTTTCATAGCTACTTTCGATTGCTTGCACTTGGGGGTTAAGCAGGAAAGCATGTGTGTACATGTCATTTCTCTGAAGAAGGTAGGAATTGTTACAGCTGTGTTTTTCGGCAATTGGTACGATAATGAATCAATATTTTTTATTATTTAAAATTATATCAAACATGTCACTACATGATTTGAAACACAAATTGAAACAAGCATTTGTTCTTGGCTAGTATGTGTGAACTATACTACTGTATACTACAACAGTAATCCCTCGATATACGTCGCCCCGATATACGTTATTTTATAATACGTCGCACAAGATGTGCCAGCAGCTTCCGCAGTAGCTTCAGGGCTCAGCTATGCCCAGAAGGTAAGTGGAGATTTCAATTCGAGCCAATTTGTAGAGATAATGTGGAAATACGTAGCTCCTCGTTCACTCCCGTCGGAGGTAGGCAAGCCTCGGCCTAAATCCGACGAGGGCATGTAAGGCGCTTTTAACGTCCGGTGGCAGGACAATCGCTACGGTATGCACTTTGAGCTCATCCCAGGAAGTGCTCAGAGTGCATAATTCGTAATTCCGAGGGAGAATATCTTCTCCTTTGGGTTAGTCGGGAGGGGACTGGTTGAGGTCTTTACCACCAACCTCGATTCACCCACCATGCTGATGCTTGAGGGCATTGAGGTTGGGGGTAGGCAACTCAACGCGTGCCCCGTAAGCGCCAAACCCACGAAAGTTACATTCTAGAGGGTTCCCATGCGGGCCGACCACGAGGACCTCACAAGCGAGGCACTCATCTCTTTGTATAAGAGGTATGTGCTTCACAGCGGCTTCTATTTGAACATCGCTGGGTCGAGATCCTGGATCGGGATGGAGACTGAGGCAAAGTGTCACGCCTGCCATCAGGCAGGGAAGTTTGTGGCGGAGTGGCCCAAAAGGGCGAAGAAGGTGGCTGAAGCCTCTGCAGAGGAACTCTCTGCTGCGGCAGTGACCCAAACCTGCACCCGTTCTGGAGAAGCGCTCGGCGGCAAGTGTGCCCAAAGATGTCTCCAAGTCCCTCGAAGAGGCAACAAAGACAGTGGCTTCAGGCAGTTCCTCCCCGGCACGCGAGTGTGTCCACTTTAGACGGGGAGGCCACCACAACTTCGTTGGCTAGGAAAAAGCTGGCGAAGCGAAAGCCGAAGCCAAAGGCTTCTCAGGGGGAAATGCTCCCTCCTTCCAAGCCTGATCAGAAAGGCCTCTCCAAGAGGAGGTACTTAGAAGGGGTGAGCGGTTCTCGCTCTTTGAAGGTACATGTAGTAGAGACCCCGGCCCCTTCTGCATGCCCTTCGGAGATCAAGGTCATCTTCCAGGATGAGAAGATGACGTCATTTTAGAGTGGTTATGAGTCGTGTGGTAGCACTTCTACGGTGCTGTCGCTCGACGACCACTCTGGGGTAGCTGAAGGGACTCGAGGAGGTTCCTCCTGAGAGGCCGAAGTCCCTCCTGGAGCAACTCTACTATAAAAAAGAGTCGGCCCGAGCATCCTCAAGCGGGAGCTTGGGGACCCGCGATGAATCCTTCCCCAGCTCCGAAGCATACAGAGGAAGTCGAAGAAGGAAAGCGAGTACAACGAACGTACTCGCCTCGGCCGTCTTCACAACAAGATTGTAATCACTGCATCACTCTGAATGTGTCAGATTATTACAATAATTAACAGCCGGGGTCTAGGGGCACCCACACGCCTACACGGTATAGTTGACCACCTGAAGCAATGCGGTGCAGACATCGCATTGCTTCCGGAGACCAACTTCACACAGGACACTTACACGCTATTGGAGCGGAACACGAATCTGTATAGGGGATATACAATGTTCGCCTCACCTGCGCCTCGCAGAGGTTCGGGTGTGGCGATCATTGTATCGAACAGTTTCACTGCCGCCTCCTTTATTTACAGACATATGCCTAGGATTCGCCTGTTCTTTGGACTTTGTCCTAAGGGACAAAGCGATAAAGGTAGTCAACGTGTACTTAGCTCATGACCAGGATATTACAAGACAGGCACTCGATGCTGTCTTTCCTCACCTGACAAACTTCGGTGGGGAAGTTACCCTCAGGGAGATTTTAACTATAAACCGGATTCTGCCATTCAGCAGTTGAGTTCAACTCTCTAACTGCCGCTCTGTTGCGGAACCTAGTGTCGCACTGCAATCTCGTGGACGTTTACCGCTGGCTCAACACAGGGGCTGAGGTCATATACGAGGGTGGTGCGTAATGTCTAGGGAAGCTTTTCGGGCTCCAGAATCGGCAGGCTTTACGTCTCGTCTGGTACTCTGGGCACCTTCGTTAGTGTCACTCAGGATGTGTGTTCACCAGTGATCACTTCCTGGTGGTGACGACGAGCACGCTAGTGGAAAGGCAGATTGCTTACTGGATTTTCAACAATAACTTGTTGAACTCACCGCAGTTCATCGAATTTTGGCACGACAGGCGTAAGAGGAAGGAAGATTTTTCCAATTTCAGGCAGTGGTGGGATGTTTGCAAGCTTCAGATTAGATCTTTTGTCGAGACGAGATTCAGTAAGAGCAGATACCAGGCATCTTGTTTGACGGCAAAAGTATCCCGGCTTGGAGCGCTTCTTTCAACCCAGCCAGGTTGTGACGGGGGGTCACTGGTAAAACCCCATCCCACGGCGGGAACACGGCGAGATCAATATAGCAGGCCTCTTTTCACTTGAACTGTCCTCTAAATTATTTCCTTAAAGCGATGAGGAATTGAGCATATAAATCAAATATCCGAAATTAATCCATGGAGAAATCAATAAATTAATTAAGTATGTGTAAGGTTATTCGATAAAATAGAAAAACACTCCGTGAAATTTACATGACCTTTTTCTTTTACCGTTCAACTTAGAATAATTTCACATCCTCCTTCTTAACCTAGTCATTTTCCTTCCTTTTACATGAGGTATATTTGGGTATCCTAAATTAACATACATACATATCCTTCGTAACTGAAGGATCTGCCTAGACGAATTATAAACTACCGACTACTCTAGATGGTCATAAAACTAAAACTAAATTATAATAGGTACATTTTCCCTGAACCATGTCTATGCGGCTGTCGTCTAGCCAAACCTTTCTTACTCTAAAGTGGTCATCAGGAGATCTTGAAAATGTTTGAAGGCGCCACTTACATATGTGAAACACGAATCGTTAAAAGTAGTTATTTGTTGAACTGAGAATACAACTGTTGCTGAAATATAGGTCTCTGTATTTAAGGCTCAGTTTTATTTAGTAAGAAAACTAGCCATTTGATTTGTAAAATAAAGTAAACATATATTAGGAGGAGGTTAAACATAAATTGGGAATTTTTAATTATCGTAACAATATAATTTGCATCAAAATGAACGGAGTAGGGTATAATCTACGAGCGCCATCTGGTTGATCACCATGACTCGCCGTGCAGAGGAAGCGGAGTATCTTGACTCTGGTCGTAGACGAAAAAAGTGGGCTTGGTCCCATGTGGGAGCGCGCAGAAGCTTCCTTCTTTCCCGGGATTTGGAGAAGTGCACACGGACTAGAAAAAAAGATATATATTAAAAAGAAAAGGTGCAGCTGTAGATGGGAAGGCAAAACTCGGCAGTGCGCTGGATTTTCTTGCAGACGCTACCCATTGAGCTGCAAAACTCGCAAGTGGGACTGGGGCTCATTACAGAAGTCCAGGAGGTAGGCAGCCAGTGGTGGATTGCTGTTTTTCACTGGGGTAAACCGGTGTTAGAGGAGGCCTATTAACCATCGGAGAAAGCGACCAGCCTTTGCACACTGAGAGAAGCGACCGCCAACCATAGGAGACAGGCAAAATTTAAGTAAGTGAAATTTGTAATTTGATTAGATAGGGTTAGCTAGAAATGGAAAATTGTAACTTTTAATGCATGTAAAAAAAACTGAAATTAGAGAATGAACTCTTCTCTTAACTCGTGTTTTTCAAATTTTCACATCTACTCGACCAAAATTTAAACATTGCAGCAAGTTCTAAAGTGTAGGCTGACTTCAACACATCCCCTGGATGAAGTAGCTTACAAGGTCTACTCTCGGGTTATGAGAGGCTCAAAGAGCGGCTGACAGCACAAACGTACAAGCATAGCTTGGACTTTGTGCTCTGGAACCAGTCGCGATGGCTGAGGGAGGAGGTGGCCCCAACCGAGTACTTCTTCCAGGCAGAAAGCGTACTGCATCTGTGGAACTCGACTCGGTGATTGACGAATCTGGACAAATTCTTGACGGAGACCAGTTAGCGAAATACATTCGGGGTTATTACTCTCGACTTTATTCTGTACCGACGTCGCCAATGTCCTCGTCCGTAGATGAATTTCTGCAGCACACTCCCTCTTTCTCAGAAGAAAGCAGGGAGACCCTGGGTAGAGTTATCACACTTGAGGAGCTTATACTCGCCACAAAGGAGTTGCGACGTCATAATTCTCCTGGTTATGACGGCCTGACTCCAGAGTTCTTCAAACGTTTCAGGAATCTGCTGATTCCTGACCTATTGGACGTCTTTAATTCGGCGGTTGAGGGCCAGACGGTCCTTCCCTCCAGTTGGAGGCGGCCTGTTCTACGCCTGTTTCCAAAGAAGGAGGACCTGCATAGGATGGGGAACTGGAGGCCATTAACCCTGTGCAATGTGGACTACAAAATCGTCTGCAAAGCACTAGGGGCGATACTCGGTTCAGTGATTGACTCGGTAATACACCCGGAACCCCACTTAACATACAATGGGCCGATACTTGCCTGAAGTATTTGGCTAAATCTCGTAATAGCCAACTAGCTTTGGAGAAACTTTCTAAAGCTGTTGATTCTTGGCGGACGCGATTGTTCTCCCTTTCGCTGAAGGGAAGGTCAGTCGTGATAAATTACTTGATTACCTCGTCCATCGTGCATCTGCTGAAGGCGTAGTGCTTTGAAGAGGGCTGTAGCGGTTAGCTACATTTAGTTTTTGGAATTAATTACTTTTTATATTTATCTCTTAATAGAAGTAATGTCTATATAGCTTTACAGCGACACTTTAAAAAATGTCTATGATTAATCATAGACACACAACTACTTTGCAGAAAACTTACAGAGAAATTGGGGATACACTGAAATCTGTAAAATTTTTGAGGTGTCAGGAAAAAGATTTAGAAATATATTTTCTTCGAGTTCTTAAGTCACGTTGCTAGTAAAAGTGTTTAAAATTGATTTATTAACAATCAATTAAAGATTTTTCAATGTAATTTTAAAATAAGAATTGTTTTTAAAAAAAGCAACGATTAAAATAAAAGTTATAAAACCAACCAAAATGAATTTAATTAAAATAAAATGATGTCGTGAAATTTTTTATAAAGAGGATAAAGGACTCCATCAATATAACCCACACGACAGGGCTTTATTAAGCTCCTTCAGGCGAAAGTAGTGGATGCGTTTTGGGTAGGGGGAAGACGATGGGTCGCTGAAAGCACGCTCTGCATGCCAGTCAGGTTGGGCGTTTTGGGCCTCACCGACTTGGTTGCGAAATCGAGATGTCTCCAGGTTAGAACATTCCAAGGAGTATTCTGTCACAGGGATACCACTATTTTCCAGCGTGAGCGTGAGCGTGGGTGAGCGTGAGTGCAAAGGGGGGTGATCGAGTAGGAGAGAATTACTAGCTTCTCTCTGTCCACGCGCCCGCGGTGCTTGTAACACTTGTCCACGGGGCTTCTCAAAATTCTTACCTGTTCAAATTTGTATATTCGGTTGAGATTTTCAAAATTCAAGGCTCTTGTTAGAGGCTCCACTTGCCTGATGGCATTATCTAATGTTATCATTTGGCATTTTTGACTAAATTTCTTGCTATGTTATACGTTTTGACTTTCCAGTACATTTATTTTCTAAATTACTTTGTGACATATCTTTATTGTGACACCTTTGTGACATATTCGTCTTTTTATATACACATCTGTGTGGTATGGTTAGGTTAGTTAGCGCCGCGATTATTGCATGTTTATATTGTTTTTTTTTTATTTTTATATAAAATAAAGAGTCTAATTGCATAAAAAAGAATTATTATTATTATAGTGACGGCGGAGTCAACACGCCTGGCGAATAGCTCTCTTAAAATCGGCAAAAAGTGCTCGAGGACAATTGGAAAAAAGCTGTAATCAAGTCCATTGTGTGCATTGTGGGGTTTTCTATTGAACTGTTTGTGTACTGTGTTCCTTAGGTGCCAGCACCTCCGACTCTGGGGAGGCGGAAAAACCACCCCAAAACCGAAAGAAGAAAGGGAAACCTAAAGGTGGTACCACGGTTCCTCGCATGTTAGGGCTCAAAGAAGAGGCCGAGAAAAAGACGACGGAGTTCACGACTGGGCCTTTAGGCGGAAGTTCTGGAAAGCCAAAGTCTTCAGAAACGGGAACTCCAACATCGGGGACTGCAGCGTGAGCTTCTACAGGGCTTCTACCTGACTATATCAAGGCCGAGGCACTGGATTGGGGTGGAGACCGAGGCGAAGTGTCACGCCTGCCATCAGGTGGGTCACTTTGTTGCGGAGTGCCCCAAAAGAGCCAGGAAAGCGGCAGGGACTGCTGCAAAGAAAACTCCTGTTGCGGCAGGTGTTCCTAACGCAGGAGTCTTGCCTAATACTTCGTCTCCTCCTTTGGAGCACCCCACAGGAAAGGGTCCTGCAAAGAAACCACTAGAAGCACAGCCAGAAAAGGCTTCAAGCTGTCCCATCTCGATACGCGAGCCGAGCTCGGATGAGGAGGCTACCACCAACGGAAAAAGAGGAAGCCAGAGTCGAAGGCTTCTCAGGGGGAGATGCCACCTCCACCTAAACCCCTGGACAAGGCAGCCTTCAAGAGGAGGCACTCCGGAGATGAGATTGACTCTCGGTCTCTGAAGGTTCAGGTAGTAGAAACCTCAGGCATCTCTGATTGCTCTTCTGTGGTCGAGTTGACGTCCCTCGACGGGGCAATGGAGCTGCCTATCAATGGCTATGAGTCCTGCACCAGCACAGGTCGCTCGACGGCCACTTTGAGGTAGCTAAGGAGCTGCAGGGAATCCCCCTGAGAAGCTTAAGGCCCTTCTGAAGAGGCTCAACTGCAAAAAGAGTAACGCGAAGATCTTGGCCATCTTCGAGCAAGAGCTTGAGGACCGGCGCAGGATCTGACCGCAGCTCCGCCTTCTCCAGAAGGAATGCAAGCAGGCGGGAAACTACAATGGGGTAGGTAAGCGCGACCGCCTTTACAATGATATCTCGGGTATTTTGATAAAGTACCCGAGCGACGGCTCCCTTTACCGGTAGAGTCGTACAGATATGGCATGAGCTTTGCTTTTCCTTGAATGTGCAGGATTATTTCCATTAACACTGAGGGCATAGGGGCGCCCACAAAACTGCACAGCATCACACAGCACTTGAAACAATGCGGTCCGGACATTGTCCTAGAGACTGTCCTGCCGATTTTGACAAACTCCGGCAGTGAAGTTATTCTCGGGGGAGATTTTCACTGCACGCTGGATTCCGCCCTCGATCCGCATACAGGAGTTGAGTTCAACTCGCTAACTGCTGCTCGGTCGCGGAACCTAGTGTCGCACTCGTCGTCTGTCTACCCGTGGCTCAATCCAGGGGTACGGTCATACACGAGAGTGGTGCGTAATGTGCAGAGTCGCCGCTCTGGCTCCAGAACCGACAGATTTTACGTCTCGTCGGGCATTCTGGGCACCTTTGTTAGTATCAATCAATCAATCAATTTATTGGCATGCGTACAGAAGATTAACAATCTTATTTAGTACTAATATTATCTAAGTACTTATAGCAAATGGAGGAAAAACAGAATATAACTAAATAAAACCGGCCAAGTGCGAGTCGAATTCGCGCACGAAGGGTTCCGTACCATTATCTATAAAAACGGCAAAAAAATCATGTCTGTTGTATGGGAGCCTCCCTTAAATATTTGTTTTATTTTAATTTAATT
>QYTT01094765.1:16240-26831 GCA_006980735.1 Dasypogon diadema
GGAAAAAGAGAAAGCGGTAAATTTAGAGTCAATAGTATTGTCCGCCTATTTATGTCTTCTGCGCTAATAACAAAGTTTTAGAGCATCTCGTTGCTTTCGGTAAAGAAAAAGCTGGGGTGCCCAAGCTAAAGTACTATGTATTTCGTGAACTTGGAGTACCTCAAGTCAAAGATTTTCGTGGACAATGTCAGTGCATAAATTTATTGTTGACCAAATTAAAACGTCGCAGCTAAATGCTTATTCATTCACTCCAAAGGAGTTTCAAAGGCAGACCATCATGCTCAAAGCCATTGATGGGAATTTTTCGACAGAAGAAGTTAGGGCAGCCCTTTTAGATGAGGTTGTGGACCTTGTCGAGGTCAAGGTCTCTGCTTTTAAGACAGTCAGGTCAAAAGAATTAAATTGTCCCTTAAATATCTTTGTTGTTTAAGTCGGATCAGTCGAAGATATTGCGAAACTAAGCAGAATCAAATTTCTGCTTCATCAAAGAGTTTACTGGGAGGGTAAGAAAAGGGATAAGGTCATAAGATGCTTTAGGTGCCAGAAATTCGGCCACGTGGCAAATTACTGCGCACAGAACATTGTCTGTGTAGTTTGTGGTGAGGGTCACGACTCCTCAATTTGTATTGCTAAAAAAGAGAGTGCCAATAGACAGGAGCCCAAGTGCGCGAACTGCAATGGAGTAGGCCACCCTGCTAAAGGGTGCCCCGAATATCAGAAGTCCAAAAAAAAAGAATCCTTGGCCTTGAAGATTAAAGAACGCAACAACTTCAGAAGGGATACAATCTCGAATTCAGTTAATAACTTTGTTAAGCCTAATTTTTCATTCGCTGAGGCGGCCAGATCCGGCACGCTTACAAATACCCGAAACGGAAGACATTTTGTCGGTGGTTTCACTCCCGCATCTGACTCGAATATTTTTGCTGACTTCCTAATGGAAGCGGAAGTTCTCTTTAAAGTCCCTCTTGTCACCCTCATTGGAAAAATCAGGAGTTTTTGGCCCGAGTATAAAAAGGCCAACTCAGAAGAAAGTAAGATGATGCTGTATTTAGAATTTGTAGCCTCAATTGCAATATGAACATAAACGGCAGAATAAAAGTATTATCAGCTAATATACACTCAATTATTTTTCACGCTAAACGTCTGTCCTTATTTCAGCTAATTAAAGATGTAAAACCGCTCTTTTGCTGCGTCTCTGAGACAAGGCTCAACTTTAAACATAATTTTGCCTTCAAGGGTCCTAATATAATCCGGTATGATTTCGGAAGTGGCACTGCCATCATCCTACCAGATAATATCCAATTCTCCATTGTCCCATTTACTAGTGATCTGATTCGTGGTTGCTTTATTTCTATCCCTTTCTCCAGAAGCTCAGGCGAAAGCCATGCCCTGCTGATTGGAAGTATTTATATTCCGACGAATGCTGGACCACGTTTGTTTGCAGAATTGAATAAATTGCTTAGATTGCTTTCTGGCTTCGAACACTTCATAGTGGGTGCTGACTTCAACTCCCGGAACAGCTTATGGGGGGACAACTCCAATAACAGAAACGGTAATATGCTTAGTGATTGGCTGCTCAATGATGCCTGTTTAGAAGTAGTATTTTCGTTAGGCACTGGAAAAGATCAATGATGAATATAAGGAGCTCCACTCAAGAACCAAATGTTTGAACCAAATCATTACAGAGAGAGAGTCAAGACCGAACTGAACACTGTATTCATTGAGCGGCTAAAAAAAACAAAGCCTTCCCCTGAAGCCTTTAAAGAGATTGATAAAATCTCTAGGAGGAAGTTTTTCGGCCCTAATATCCTTAAAAATCTAGTTTCCTATGAGGGCATTTCATATAACGATCTAGACGGAAAACTTGAAGCATTCCGTTCTATTTACACCGAAATATACAAAAAAAGGACCCATGCCCAAACTCTGAATTTTATGCTGAAGCCGTCAGTACGATAAACGTCTTCCGCTCTCAAAATCAGCAGAACTTTGTTGTCTTTTCGCCTACCAACACAGCCACCAAATTTCGCGAGACCCCCGCTCCCCTATCTTTTGCGTTTACCTCACGCGGGTGAGTTGGGATCAAGAGAAAGTTTCTAAACGGGAAAAGATCCTCAGGTTACGATGGAATCTACAATTTTATTCTCAAGAAGTGCCCTGGCGCTTTAGATAATTGTTTAGCTATTTTATTTAACCACTGCGCAAACAACGGTTACTTCCCTACCTCTTGGAAGAAGGCAAAAATTATCCCTATCCCTAAAAAACGTAACTCTAGTGATGTCAACAACTTTAGACCAATAGTCCTTCTCTCAAATCTAGGCAAGTTATATGAAAGAGTCATTGCTGACGATTTCGATTTTTCCTGCTATACGGCTAACTCGATACCTAATAACCAATTTGGCTTCAAGATGAGGCATTCAACGGAGCACGCCATTCTATCAGTTACTGACCTAATTACGCACAACCTTAGAAATAAGAAACGCACTGTTGCGCTTTCTATAGACCTCGAGACAGCCTTCGATAATGTCTGGCACGAAGGGCTAATCTTTAAGCTGATAAGATTGGAGTGTCCGCACTGGTTGATCAGGATGCTGGACGACTTTTTCCAGAATAGAGAAGCAGCGATTGCCATAGGCGGTGATGATTCTAGCCTTTTCTCTGTCAGTTGCGGGTCCCTCAGGGATCAATACTCGGACCCAAGCTCTTTAATTGTTTTATTAGCGACTTCCCCATAGAGGACTGTAACAGTAATGCTCCGGTTTCCGCTGTTCTTTGTGCAGACGATACTCTCCTCTTGGCTTTTGGGGGCAGACCCAATGAAGCGCTCGATAAAATAAAAACTGTACTATCTAAAGCTCTGCAATTCCTTGATAAGTGGGGCATCAAGATTAATATCTCTAAGAGCGAGTTGATTTGCTTTAGAAACGCAAGCGGCAGTAAGGGAGAGCAGAGATCTTGACCTAAAAATTAATAATCAGCAAGTTCCGTTAAAAACCGAGATTAGATATCTTGGCGTGAACCTCCATCACAGACTTTTGTCCAATAAGCACGGTAGACGAATCCTTGATAAGGCTAAGAAGGCCTCGCACAGGTCCAGATTCTTTCGAAGGGACTCTAAACTTCTGCTATATAAAACCTTAATCAGACCCATTATTTGCCATGCCTTTAGTACGTGGTTTTCCATCTCACCAACAGTAGCTCGGGAGCTGGAAGCTTTCGAGAGAAAGATCCTTAGATTCTGCACTGGAAAGTACAGGAGAAAGAATAAAAAATGGTTTAAGAACAAGTTGCTCTATGACTTGTCTGAAATTACTCCATTAATGAAATACCTACTTGAAAAAGCGATCCGAGCAATTCACAAGATGGAAGATCATATCAATCCCATTGTAAGCAACATTTATGATTTAAATAAGAATCGACACTATATCAAATAATTACTACCTCTCCCCAATTAACCTAATCCACGAACGCTCTGAACACTTGTTTACTTTTAGCGACACAGATATTGAAAGTAATAATTATACAGATTACATTCCTTTTTATAAGAAGAAATCTTTTAATTCATATAGAGGCTAAAGTTTATTTTATTAGACTTATTAATTTAATTCTAGGCCATGAACTGCCGTCCTAAGCTAGCTACTAAGTAGTTTGTTAACCTCCAGCAGGTCACTATGTTCAATCAGCTTTATTAAACAAATGTATTCATTCCGTCTAATAATTTTTAATATACATGTGCCTTTTGCATCAATAGTGATTACTACTAAACTTTGTACATTTTCTCACTATACTTGATAAATATTAAGCACTTAGAGTTTGTACTTTATAACATAAGTTAGTTCTTTAGCATTGTGCAATAGTTATATATACCTATGGTGTATATTGAGTTCCTGTGTGGTTATTTAGTCTTAAGGGCCCTAGTGCGTAGCTCCGAGAGCAAGAGCTTACTTTGAATTCTCTTTTTTTCCTCGTCTATTTTTATAGCTTATTACTGTATTTTCAGTATACATTTAGAGTTATTAGTGTTAGTTTGTATACCAAACCCAAACCGACTACTTTGTTATTTTTAAGTTGTCAGTGTACGAATTATATTACTTTATGTCTCAATAAAAAACATTTTGACTTTGACTAATTTGGGAACAAAAAGCTTAAATGTGCACTTTCAATCAAGTTATAAAGGCTATTTCCTTTTGACTTAATTATTTTTTCGCACTCCTTTAATGAAATTGAGGATTTCGTGAAATGTCAAACCTGATTTGTGTCAGGAAATTGGCTGTTCAATGATGGAATTGTCCGAAGTTGGACGGATTATTGGCCAGCTGACTGATTCAAGGCCTAGGAGTCGGTTCATTTCCGGGGTGAGTCGAAAGGTGGATATGAGGTTCCTGGGTATACCGGGCTGGAGATAGCTGGGGTTCCTCCCTGGAATTGCAGAACCTGGCAACCAAATTATGCGTATTTGAAAGTACTCTTTTCTATACCATAATTTTAAAAAGAGTGGAACCTGTGAAAAATACACGTTTAAAACTCTAAAAATGCACTCCTGCAAAATTGTTAAAATTGACTGATTCTAGTTGGGATAAAATACAGACAAAAATCAATATTTTGAGTAATTAAAATTCTATTTACCAGAGAAAAAATATTAACAATCAAAAGTTAGGAATGAATTATCAAATTTTCTTCGGGAAATTAATACTGATTTATACTTATCTTAATAAGTATAAGGCTCCCCTTCGGCATCAAACTTATCCCCTGAGCTTTGGTTACATAAGAAAAAAAATAAAGTATACATTCTACAGGAAGTCGATGGAAATTACAGGTTCACTGAAGCGAAAAATCCCTTGCATTTAAAACGTTTAAATATATTTCATTATTGTTTACATCCAAACAGATATTTCTTCGTGTAATCTTTATCTAGACAAATATCAATAAAAACTTTGGTATGTAATTGCAAAATAATCAACAAGTTTTATGTGCACAGTCAAGAAAGTCATCTGTTATCACAAAAATTGGAAGATAATTACATTTAACGACATTAAGAATAAAATCCCTCGTCTCTCTAGAAACGAAACAGTTTCATTCGTTCTTTCTTGAAATGGAAATGGGTAGAACTTTTGTACTAGTTTTGTTATTGTGCGTTTTGTATTACACTCAAGCAGAAGAGGTACCAATTGTTAAAATTCCGGGAGGTAAAATAAAAGGAAGATACCGTGAAAATTTTTACGAATTTAACTCGATTCCTTATGCTGAACCACCGGTTGGAGAGAAGAGATTTGAACCATCTACTCCATATACTTCAGAATGGGAAGGTGTACGCGATGCAACTTTGTCACCTAATGCATGCATGCAGTGGGATGAATTTTATACTGGAGGTGAAGATCTACTCCATGGAGAGGAGGACTGTTTGTATCTAAATGTTTTTACTCCAAGCATCGAAGGCGATCAACTCTATCCGGTGATTATACACATTCATGGTGGAGCCTTTATGTTTGGATCGGGAGATCTTTACGGTCCAGAAAGGCTTTTAAAAGAAACTAAATTAGTCGTGGTAACATTCAATTATCGACTTGGACCATTAGGATTTCTAAGCACAGAAGACGAACAGATCTCTGGAAATATGGGCTTAAAAGATCAGGTTTTAGCAATTAAGTGGGTCAAGGAAAATATACATATCTTTAAAGGAAATCCCGAGAATATAACGTTAACGGGATTCTCTGCAGGAGGAGCTAGTGTACATTTCCATTTGTTGGCTAAACAAACTCAAGGATTATTTAATGCAGCTATTTCACATAGTGGAACTGTTTTCTGTGCATGGGTTCTGATTAGAAATCCTTTAGAACGAGCCAAGATATTAGCGGCACATTTAGACTGTCCCAAAGGTGATACAAAAATTCTTAAAAATTGTCTCAAGGAAAAAGATGCCAAAGATATTGTGAGAGCTGTTCAATATTTCCAACCGTACATGTACAATCCATTTACTGTTTTCGGACCCGTTATTGAAGCACCTATTAACACAGGCTTTATAACAGAAGACATGGAAACAATCATTAAAGAGGGGCGAACAGCTAAGGTTCCATGGATTGTATCTTATGCAGAGGACGAAGGTGGATATAATGCACTAACTCTAATGAAACGAGATTCTAATGGAAACATTCCACTTGATAGCTTTGATGAAAAATGGTCTACATTAGCTCCTTTAATGTTGTTTTACAACGAAACAATCTCTGCTGATCAACACGCGTCTTACGCAGAGGAATTGAAAAGGCGATATTTGGGTGATGAACAAATTTCATCAAAGTCATATCGGAAGTTTCAAAAAATGTTCACCGACCAACTTTATTTAGTAGGGATTACAAAATCAATTCGGCTCCATACTGAATACAGTAAATCTCCAGTGTATGTTTACCACTACAATAAGCCGTTGCCTGGGGGTGCTGGTCTAATAATCACTAAACGAACTGATATAGATTTTGGTGAGTACAATATTCTATTTTATGCACTTTAAAGAATACCTTTTTATGCAGGTACCATTCACGGGGATGATGTGTATTTAATATTTAATACTCCTTTTGCAATAAACTCGTTGTTTACAGAGAAAGAAGATCAGATGACTAAAAATTTTGCAGATCTTTTCGTATCCTTTTCAAAAACTGGGTAAGTTTTTTTTTAAAAGACGAAGTTGTTCTTATTTAGAGATTTAATGTAAAAGGACCAATACATAAACCCATCCATTGAACCTGTTAGTAACCATAATTTTGTTGCAGGATTCCAAAATTCAACGATATCGAAATGCCAGATAACTGTGGCTCTCCTAAGGAGTGGAAAGTGCTGAAAATAAATGACGTTAACAACTACGAAATTGAAACAATAAATTGATGGTCAAAGAAATTTAGCTCTTTTTAAGAAAAAGTAAATTTCAAAAAAGGGATATCCGCATTTAAAGATGATTTATTTATCATTTTAATTAGTTCCCAAAATTGTTTTCTATTTATTTTGATTTTTGTCCAAATTGCAAATTGTATTCCGATGCTAATTTATTCACTTGTGTCTTCTAATTTTGAAAATGTCCGTACAATGCCCTAATGTGTATCTTTATATCCAATACTAGAGAAAATCTCCAAGTTGCAAATAAATTATGCAGTTGCTAGTTAACCGTTTATTGATTGCATTTTGCGTAAGGTTATAATATTATAAACTGATTATTATGATTTCATAAAGAGCTTATTATTTTGCATATATTCTATTGCAGTTAATATATTTTTCATAAACTTAAAAGTAGTAGATTTGTGAAACTAATATAAAATTAACCTTTGAACTACCACGTATACACGCACGTATACATGCCCTATAAGAAATATTTCCACTATGCTATACACGCTCAGCAGACAGCACTAAACACTTTACAACATTATGTTTTATTTGTTTAAAACTTTAAACATTCCGATGCTACTAACGTACATATACGTAGTCGGGATGGCGTAGTCTAGAAGAACAAATATTTCATAGAACCAATTTGTAAACGACAGTAATTTAATACACAGTAATCAAATACGGACAAATATTTCAAATGTAGTTCCTTTTTAACTAAAACTCTAAAAACTTTTTATTAAGCACAAATTACTTCCTGCTATTTACGCAATGTATTTCAGTAAGTTTTCAATCTGTTTTATACGTTATATTAATAATAACAACAAGAAATTTATTCTCAATGTAAATTTTCATATAGTAATTTTCGAAGGTTTTAAAAGGAAACTTTAAATAGAGTCAAAAAGTATAGGACCATTTGAAATTTTCAGTAACTTCTATAAAAATAGGTTCTGACATATTCTGGAGCAAATAATAAACAAAATTCTTATATGTATCTCAAGAATTATTTAAACCTAGTACACTTTCCAAGCTAAATAAATAAAATAATTAGTAAAAGTTGTTTTTTACGAGAATAACAGTCATTTGTCCTGTCATGTTGTATTTAGTTTATTATGTAATTTTCTCTTAAAGTTCTCGTGTGAATCACCGGTGGTTCACGCTGGGTTGAACGTATTAACTACAATATAAAGAATACTTTACCTAGAGTGGTGCATAAAAACTATGCCGGCAGCTCTACGTCGCTTTCCTAAGGCAATCAAAATGAACAGCTTGAATCGTTCTTGATAAGGTGGAACGTAGAAGAATAGTTCAGTCATGCAAATTAGGAAAGGTTCTCAAGGAAACCTCCTAAAGTAGTATTCTATCTCCACTAGTGGATCTTCGTGGTAATTATCTGCTCTGATTTCGGTCTCACCACTAGCCTTAAGAAAACAGAAACTTGCCTCTTCACTGGGAAAAAGAAGACTCCTCCAATTTTCCTGCGCTCCATTAACTTCACTCAATTGGAAATAAGAAGCGGATTAAATATTTGAGGGTTATTATGGAAAAGAACCTCAGCTATAAACCACACTTGAGAGAAAAGGTGAGCGAAGACTTTATCGATCAAAGAGCCATTGATAAAAATTTGGGACTCAATGTATGGAGGATAGCCTGATTATATACTAGTATAATTCGACCCATCACTACCCATGAAGTTGCTGTGTGATCTAAAGCTCAAGAAATTAAATACGACAGTAATATCTTAGGCAGAGTGCAAGGGCTGTGCCTATTCGGCATATCGCGAGCACTCGGCTCACTCGCAGGTACGTGAGAAAGTAGCCTTAAGCTCAGATTGCAGCTCAGCGGCTACTGAGTATACATGTAGGTTTGCCTGTTTTTTATGATGCGCATAATAACATCTGAGGCAAAAGGAATTATGGAGAACATATAATCTAACAAATATTGCCAGTAAGCCATAATTTTGGTGTGCAATTCGCAGTAACTTTGCGGTGAATGTGCTTAAGAAGCGCCTTCATGTGGCTTTGTAGCACTCTTGGTGTTGACACTAGATGTTTCCTGGGCTAATATTTTGTTTATTTTTGTACCACTGGTGGTTGTTTCTCTTGCATGCCATTGCGAAAGCGTAATATCAACACATATCTATTGAAATGTTCGCACGCTAGTGTAGGCATCGGTAAAAGCTTCTTGGATCTCCGCTGAGAAGTGCGCCTTCTAGAGGGGAAACTCAATTTAACAGTCATATGTCTAATCTACTAACAACTACTTTTGTCCTTTAATTGTCTAACTATACTAATAGTTAGGTGTCTTGCATGCTTGTCGGGGAGCCCAATCTTAATGTGAAGATATGGGTAAACTTTTCTTGGCTCCTCGATGAGAAGTGCGCCTTCTGAGCTAGCTATTCTATATTATTAATATGCAAGTACAATTCTCGAAAATAGGATTACTTCAACCACTGGTATCCAGATAAAACACCGTGCCCTTTGCAGTAATCGATCGAACCCGCCGCCACAGGGGGAAAAAATCTGCAGAGCTGCATCTAAATCAACTCTCCTACCGACGTTGGTTTTGGACGCGCCGTCGTGCAAAGAACGACAAAAAAATATTTGGGGCCATCAAATGCTCACACAACATCAAAACTTCTCCAACTAAATAAGACATCATTAATTTAAGATGGTGATCTCCATTTTTACGGGGCAGAACTTCTTAAAAGTACGCCAATACAGAATTAGATACTCAAATAACGCTGACTGTAGAAAATGTGAGGAAAAGACGGTGATACATGTTTTATGTCATAATCCGTCATTCTCGGCATCACTTCCTTGATGAACTGCATGAAGCAAACAGTCCATTCCTAGTTTTCCTTATCGTATAGTTGAACAATGAGCCAAGCAATGTCCGGCATTCCAGAACCTGTCTCGGTCCTGCCGGCATAAAGGGGTTTAGCAAGTTTCCAAAAAATCGATTCTTGGGTGAAAAACCGTTATTGATAACTGCCTGAAATTTTAGGGGTAGTTCAAGCTATCATATATCTACAATATGACCTACTTTTGTATCTGAGGATCCCAAATTAGAGGATTTGGGAGTACTACTTTGCCAAATTGATTTTTTTCCAATGTGGACAGCGTAGAAACGTTCGCAAATTTGAGGTGTATACTCAAGTGGTAGTCTTTCGAACGGATAGATTTATGTTCCAAGTTAATATGCCTGCACCAAGTGTAAAATATATGTAAGTCGCCTTGAAGAGAACAGTCTCAGATAAAATTAATTATGGAAACGATTTTCATATCGTCTGCATAGATTAAAAGTTTGGAATACTTCAAAAGATGCACAACATTATCAATGGAAAGAACAAAAATAATAGGGGCAGGATGACTATCCTGAGGCACTCCAGGAGTGGCTTTTACGACTCTACAGTTATTATTTGTATTATGTAGATTATACTCATACCAATGGGATAACCACTTTGCGCAAAACAAATTTCCCTTTAAATCAGAAGTTAACTTTCAATACATTCATAGAACAGCGAAACCTTATAAAGCTCTTCCCTTTGCTAAAATTATGCAAGAAATTTTCATATCTCTTAGCATTAAAAGCTAGATTTCTAGGGGTAATTCTAACGGTTTCCGAGATAACGGTTTCCTTTTAGAATGAGGGCTGTATACTAAACATGGTTTATGGTGGCTTTTAAATGGGTGATTACTCATTCTTCTCCTCCTCTTCGTTTAGGAGC
>QYTT01094765.1:34925-46955 GCA_006980735.1 Dasypogon diadema
AATAGTGAATTCCAGAATAATGAGGACCCAAGGACCGCAATATCTGTACTGCTACTTACGCCTCTATTATTTCAAATCCGCGAGTTTTTTATAAGAGAGCAATGATGTTAAATAATTTCTTTAATCGGCGAATTAATTCAAAGTGGCCAGCATTTTAAATGTAAACATTTTCCTTTAGTCGTCTTGCTACTTAATAATTCTTATACTTCGCCCAAAATTTGAGTTTGGTGTTGCCAAGCGGTGGAGCATGTGTTTGTTTTGTGTTACCAGATTTGGGCAAAAAGCAAAACGATTCAGACACAATTGTGGGATATCCATTGACATATAGAGGTCGTTGGGAACATCTCAATAAAATTTTGGAAGCAAAAAATCCTGGAGTAATTTTTCCACACATCTCCAAACAAGACACGATAACACGAAATCTATACAAGTAAAAATTAGTGTTATTACTCTGTTTAAGTTCAAATTGAAATACGTTCCACGCTATTATCCATCGAAAATTCTGGATTACTCGAAATATGTTAAGTCGGGCCAAGTTACCTTCCAAAATTATAAGAAAAATCAGTTGGTACAACTTCCTTCGGTAGATTTGTACACACATAAACATTTATTCATATTAAAATGATACAATTGCTACATTAAATATTCAATAAAACGTTTTAAACTATTTTCCGTCAACTTATATAAATAAAAATCTCTTACGTTTAGAAACATTTTCGATGGAGACTTTGGAAAAGAGAATCACTTTCTGACCTACTTGAATGGAGATCACGGTAAAATTCTAAAAAAATTGCTTTTTAACTTGCAATGAGGAAATATTGCAAACGAGCTAGAAGAATTCTCTCTTCCTTGTAGTTGCTTTTTTGCAGGTGTAAAAATGGCACCGGATGCCTATTTCTGGCTCTCGAGATCTTTGATTTCTTTCAATATTTGCTGCTTCCTCCTAACCTTATCCAGTTGGTCCTTCTCAGGCTTCTTTAGTTCACCGGATTTCAGTTTTGCTTCGATGGTCTCAATTTCACGAATCTTCTTTTTCAGTTTCTTCAGTTTCTTGGCAATGTCTTGTTTCTCGTCAATTTCAAGACTCTCAACAGTGTCTGCAATTTTACCCAATTCTTCATTATTAGGCTTTGGTGCTGGTACTTTGGAAGGGCTCGTTTCTTTAGCGACTTTCTTATTGCTTGTAGCAGTTTTATTTGTAGGTAAGACAATTAGTCCTGGCGTGCAATTTGTTTTATTCTTCTTGTGTTTCTCCCGTTTTTCTTTCGCCGCTTGCGCCACAATAGGACACATGCCGACAGGAAGTTCTGGTTTTTTGGCAAACTGCTTCCCCTTACTTTCATACAAAGGAACTTCCTCCTGCGGCACATATCCATCTTTCACCCGACGTGCCTTACGCCAAGTACCATCTGGACGTTGTGACGCCGGTATAAATTTCCCTAAAATAATCACATTTCAGTCATTTATAAATCTCCTCACAGAGCAGAAATTAAAGCTCATGTTAACCTCAAATTGAATTACCTTCGCTATCGGTTAAATATGTTGTCATGTCTCATATATAGGAAATATTGTACAAGGAAATCCTGGAGTATATGCTTATAAAGATCTTTTTTATTAAATAGTTGCAACAACACCAAATATTCTAATAAAACTTTAAAAATACAAGAACATAAATATGTCAACAATTGCACGCCATCTTTTATTCCCCAACATGGCGACAAAAAAATTTCGGTCTTTTTGTGCGCCGAGTCGTTAATGCTGCTTTCTAATAGATTAAGGTACATTTCTCAACTTCATGTTTTGTTCTAAAAACTCAGATCGTTATTTTGTTAATTCTATAGTTGATTTTTGTGGAAAACGAGAAAATTACATCATTGTATTAAAAATTTCGACCTAACTGTTGCTTTGCCCTGAGTTTTTTTTTAAAGCAATAAAATCATTCTACTGAAAGTGAATTTGATTTACGTCATTCTACCCCGACACCACAAAATTCGGAATGCCGATATTTGATCTACTATTAAAATTAGATAATTCTTTGGAAATAAATTGAGTCTGAAATTTCTTAGATATGTGTAAATTCAATTTATTTACGACCCCTTCATGGAGGTGGCTCTGATTATTCACTGAGATGGATATACAGGGTGTCCTAAAACTCAGATCAGACATGTAATTTTTTTATGAATACTCATAAACTGGTGTATCCACTGGTCCTAGCCTGACATTGAGTTTTGGGACACCCTGTATATGTAGTGTTTAGTCAAAAGAACATAACTGAGTTTTTTGTTGAAGCGATCATGAGCTCTATATAACTTGTGCAGAAGGTATATAATTGCATGGCAATGAATTGCAGTTATGCTGTTTTGACCAAACACCACAGGAAAAGGGGGGTTGTCGTCCGAAAATATAGATTTTCACTCTTTAGTTGATTCTCAGAGAAGAAACTACGCAACGTATAACTGCAGAATCGTCAGGTCTTTGCGATAATTAGAAACGCTAAAATTTGGATTTGAAAATAAAAAACAGAAGGATAGTTAGTAATTCTCTTCACTCTTAAAATGAGAAAATTTCTTATTTAAATAACACTGCACACAAATATTAAAGATAAACCTATTAACAAAGAAAAAAGCGAAATATAACAGTTTATTATCTCCGTAGTCGTACGACACCATGCCCTTCATTTTAACAGCGTCGTTTAATTTACCTCCCCTCCATCAACTCTCACCATCTCTCTATACTGTCTCATCCTGAGTTCCAATTTCCAATCCAATTGATTTTGGGCATCTTCACAGACAGCCAAGGGCTGGTATAACTGAAGAGCATGTCTCAATTTAGCTATATTTTAATCATTTTTTCTGTTATATCAATTAAATAATACGATTAAAACTGTCAAAACTGTAGGTTGTAGTTTCATACTATTTCCATGTGAGGCAATTGATGCATTTGACACTGTTAAAAGAACAGATCCTAATGTGATGCTCACCCGCACACTTTGCACAGCAGATTTTATTTGAGCATCTCACAACATTTAGGTCTTCCCTAATATAGTGAGCCTCATATCCTATGTGCACGTACCGGTTTATAAATTTCCTGAATGTTAATTCCGGAACTTCCACGATCAGAGCCCATCTTTTTTGGTTTCTTATGTTTCTTTCCCTTCTGTGCCCTATCTGGAATTCATCGTCATCTCCTATGTTGTGGTTTAAACATATTAGCTCCCTCTTTAGTTCATCATTCGTGTAATCCTTATCTAAGTTTGAGATTCTAATCTTGGGGTGCCTCTTTTTTGCTGTTTCAACCTGATAAATGTCTTTGTTGAGTCTCTTTTCGGTTTGCCTAAGGATTTTCTGTTGGGAATTCTGATCGGCTGTTTTGATGAGGATTCCACCGTTACTGATATTTGTGATCCTCTTCACTGGAGCCTTTAGTTTAGAATTTTTCAAATCAAAATGATCGTAATCGAATCTGAGGGCCGATTGTAATCAAAGTTTTCGTATTCATCTCGTTATAACAATTTGTGGCGTCAGACGGAGACAACTTGGAGCTTGGCTAGGTTGTATAACGCTTCATCAAGTTAACTTTTGAGTTGACTTCATGCAAATGAATGTTTAGCTTTTATTCAAGAAAACACATAATCTTTTGTATTATTTTTTATTTACCATAAGTTAATAGCTTTTATAATTAAAATCAAACGACTTGAAACAAAAATAATGGCAATTCCCACCAACTCCTGCCTAATAGGCACATTAGTCTTAACCATGAAAAGATGAACGAAATATCTAAAATCAAGCAAAGCAAGCGAATTGGAACGAGCTTGCTTGGTGCTCGTCTCGATTTAACGTCACTAGACGAAGGCGAAGTTGAAGGCTTGGATTGGAATCGGCTCTGAATATTGTTGAATGTTAATTAAATTCAAGAATCTATATTCCAAATTCTAAAAAGGAAATGCAAAAAATATGTTAGATTTTTCATTTAATTCAATCATATTTTAATTAAGATTTCCAAACAACAGAAATCAGCAAGTTAAATCATACTCCAAATGTTAAATCATACTCCAAACGCCTGATTTCGCCATCATAGCCATGAATAAAATAGAGAGCTATAGTCCAAATATATAATATTTCTGTCTTTTGTCGGCGTTGTTTCGTAGGGATATTTAAAAAATAATATTTTTACGCTAATTAAAAAGAACTTTGCAATTTTAAGCACATATATTTATAAAATCAAAGAAATTAAATTTTTTAATTACATACGCAATTTTGTTCAGCGAAAATTGTAGCAACCAAGGCTTTGCAAGTTTATAAAGTTCACTGAGTTTATACGACAAACAAACATTATTCATAAACCGGTTTATAGTACAAACAGAGAAAATCGAATTTGGCTTTAAGCCAAAATGTATTGAGGTTATACTCAAATAAGACTGCTGTTTGTATGATGAACCCTAATTTGGGTTTATAACAAGTTCTTAAATCAGTTTAACACTTCTCGTATAAACATTAGGGCGCGCGGTCCATTTCCTCATGTTGAAATGCTGAATTTCGCTAAACGTGATAACAACAATTATTCTGATAAAGCATATTTTCGGTAATGTTATTCCTGAGCGTGCTTTCCGTAACATAGGGTAGTAAGCCAAAGTTATAGGAAACCAGAGACTGGTCAGATAGTCTGCTGTCTACTGAGGACGAGACCTTCATTCCTGTGCTAACTAATCTAGATGCAACAATTGCTCGATATAACCACAAACATATGGTAGAATACATTGCGTATAACACAGGCTATGTCGTTGACGTAAGGTGAGATAGGCAGGGGACTAAAAATCGAAATTAAGTTTGCGGGACACCACAAGGGACATTGGAAAAGGATATACATTTGCAAAATACACCTTCGAAAAAAGAAGAATAATTAACATTCAAAGAACCACAAATTCTTGACAATACACCTTTGGATCTCAAGGGTGGCCCTGTCTTCTTCCCATACTTATTTTTATCCATTGTGACAACAAGTTTCCATTCCACACACTTACCTTTGTAACTTTGTATAATATCTTTAAGTTGTTCACATAATAACAAGTTTGTAAAATAAGGCAGATATTGACAATGTTATATAAATTAAATATGTTATGTATACTGTTGAATATTTTTTGTGAAATCCAGCCTGGCACCCGTATGCTTAACGAGCATATTGAATTCGCTTATTTAATCTATGCAATAAAATTCCAGTGAAAAACTAGAGGGAAAGTGGTTAGGATGCGATCCATTTAATCTCAAAATTCTGTATACTCATATAATATTTAAGAATGATGCAACAAGTGTGTGAACGGATATGAAAAATACACCATATTTCTTAAAAACTCTCCACCTTTCTTTTATAATTTGTGTTAATAGGTCACTCTCAGGCTTTAAGCCTGAGTTACAATTAGGTTACATTTCGTAAAGCTCGCAAGGGTTAGGAAAGAAAGGTGCTGTATCCTTTTAAGAGAAATCATTTGTACTCCATTAAAATAATTGTTAGGATTAAAACTTTTGAAGAATTCAGTCAGAAAATGAAAATTTGTAGAAAAATGACAGAAAAGTTTCACAGTAAAATTTCATGCTAAAATTGACGGATTTCTTTGCCAGATCATAATTCCCAACCTCCTGTGTGACGTTAGGCAATACCATAAACGGCTTCATAAATCGTTGAAGTTGTGTAGGCTTCAACAATCCTTCTGTTCGTAGTCTGAGTTATACATTGATCCGGCTCGAAGGAGCAAGCATTCTTACGGGCGGTTTTAATGTCCATAATATGCAACGGGTTATGAATTTTACTTCCAAGAATCTGGTGGGTAAACACAGTGAGTTGTGCTGGAAATCACTCGACCTGCAACAACTAGTGAATTACTCTAAACACATCCCCCATCTGGCTAAGTTTTTTCAGACTCATCAATACGCAAATGATAAAATACCTCCACTTAATTTACGTTCGTTAATATGGCTTAGGTTCCGGACTTTTAACTGGTGATTTGGTGACGCTTCTTGTCGAACGTTGACACCTCTGTCTTTATAGCTTTGGCGAGTCATGGATGGTTGCGTTGTATGTCTCGAAGTCTTTCGGCAATGCCTCGTACTTTCCTCTTTTAGCCAGACTCCCATCCAAAGATCTATATATAGATCTGTGCTCCCATCACTTGAAATACGAATTAATATCAACCCGAATAAAACTGGGGAAAAATTAGAGTAAAAAGCTGGGAACAATTCTACTTATCATTTCATGAGAGACAATCGCCTTATCATAACAATTATGGCGTTAAGTTCACAATTATTAAATAAGTGAAAGATATAAATAAAATTCTAAAATGTAAAAGAAAAACGGAAAAAGAAGAGTATGAATTGTAAAAATTATGGTATAATATATCATACATATATATATATATATATGGTATAATATATCATACATTCATAGACCAATTGAATAAAACAAAAGGACATCTGTTCGAGAACACGAAAAGTTCTTAAAAAGTATTTTAGTATTTTGGCTTCCAGTGTAGACAAGCAGTCGGAGATTCTCTAGGCCTCAAACCAAGCGAGGCGTGTCTCTTCCCTTCGGGAATTCGACGCAAAAAAGCCAGCGAAGTAAAGGAAATACTAATACATAAGAAAAATGAGTGATTAAGATAACATTTAAATCTTAAAATACAATACACCATCAATTTGAGTATTCATTTTTGTACTACTTTCAACGTCAATAGTATATTGAAGAACTTGAATATGGATTTTCTTTGTTTAATTCTCTGTGAAAATCATGACGGATTATTGTGTTTTTAGTTTCTTGCTTTGGTACATAAAAAGACTGTCGAAAAAAGGAACAAAAGGTGCCTTCTTTAGAATTTCTCTCCACTGTGACACTGCCTAGCACTGCTTGTTTCACTTCTTTTTCTAGCTTACATATATAAAAGTTCACTTTATTCAAATATAATTAGTAATTTTACTTTTATTGAGGAATTTTTAGCAGCACCGACACAGGAATTTATTACAACTTTTCAGAAAAATTGATTTCCAGCATTTACATCAAGTAATTCATTTTTAACTTTTTCAAAATGATCAATATTAAAAGAAGTTAGTTGACGTTTGTACCAAAGCCTATCACAAGAGTAACAGTTCAGCCATTTCCTCTGGATTTTTTTTTCTCTATTTTAGCTCGTTTACGATTTTTCGTTAATAGTTCTCCATTTTCTTCATATTTACGCACTTTTCTTTCTTATATTAGTCTCTTTCTTATAAACGTCGCACGAAAAAAAACCGTTAAGACGATAAGCTCATTATAATCGCTAATAACATATTTAAGTAGTGCAAGTGTAAAATGAAAAGAAAAAAAGAATATTGAATTAAATATTTAGGAACGTTAAGGTAAAAGAACGTCACGGCGTGTAACAAGAAAAAAGATTATAATTGGCTTAAACCAATTATGTAATGCAGCCGTAATATATGGAGGAAGAAATAATAGCAACTTTTGTAATTTTTCACAATAAAATAATTATTTTTATTTAATTCTCACTTTTACTTATTTTTACTTCCCAATTAAAGTTGTTAAATTTTGCGCTTAGTACAATCTGAACCCAAATTTAAGTGTGATGCCGTTGAGATAACTTGATAAAATTTGCACCGTGATGAACGAGGGAAGTTTTTGAACTAGTTTCTAAAAAAAAAAATTATGGAACTTTCTTCTTAAAATTGCCATAGAACATTCAAGTTAGTTTTTGTTTTGGTAAAAGAAAAAATTCAACATTATTTTTTGAGAAAATAAAATAAATGTTTTTAAAACAGGTGCACTGTTAAGCTATTTCGAGAAAAAAAATCAAGTGCCTGTCTCACTTACTTCGATCGCTATAACCAAAAATCCCTTACAACACGTAATTAGCGAAAAATTTCGAAAATTTGTAATAACTCGAAAACTAAGAAAAATCGTAAAATACACATGAGGGTGATTTGGGTTCCCCGAGGGACGCTCTATCTCCAGGCTTCCGATTATCACTACTTTTGGGACACCCTGTATATGAGTCGTTTTATTTTGAAGATGGCATAATTATGCCACGTTCAAAATAAAGCATGTGCAACTGCCCACAAACGGGAAATGTTAAGGGCGTGTGCGAAATTGGCTAATTACTTGCTAAACTGTCAGTTTCTACTGGGAGTTTTCCAATATGTTCTTAAAGCTGTGCGAAACCAAACTGGAATTGCTTACTAAATTTTGACATTTCACTAAGAAGAAGACAGTTGTTTTCACATTTATCACTGAAGAATTTGTTTTAAAATATTGTCCAATTTGTCTAAGAAAGTAATGGAGACAGAAACTGAAATCAGTGACGAAATAATTGGGACAGTATTATTTTAAAGATTAGCAAAAGAAGAAGAAGGCAATTTAGAATTAGCAACCTCGAAAATTTGCTAAATGAAAAATTACTAGAATTAGCAAGCTATTAGACGATTTCGCGCACGACCTAAGTAGTATATATATTAGTGCCATTGATTTCACTATGAGAGTTTCGTTTATATGTACAGGTAAGCCTCTTATAACGCGGAGGTTACGTTCCGTTATAGGAGACCGCGTTACACGAGACTCTCCTTTTGTACATAATGGGTAGATACATTTCAAACGGCCTTTTCTTAAATAAAATATAAAATTGCACTACATAACAAAACCGCAGCTGCGTTGCGCGGTTGCCTAGAGTGTTGTAATTTGTACTCATACAACACGTATACCTGCGTTATAGGAGGTTTACCTGTACATATTTTTTACAATGGCTTCAATAAACAACTTTTTCTGTCAGATAGCAATGAACATGGATTAAACATCAGTGTTATAGGGCCCAGTTCAGCAGTTCATTCATGAAAACGTCAATACCACGACTTGTTATAGCAGAACCAATTCCTGCAGTTTGATAGTTATAAAAAGGTAAGGAAAATACCACCTCTTTATTCATTTTAAGTATTCAGAACCAAAATTGACAAAACGGAACATTATGGAGTCACTTCGGTGTCTATCCGTCCGTATAAATTTAAAATTTGGCACAAAGAGAGAAAGTGGTGGCCAAATTACAGACAAGAAGTCTTAAAATTTGGATTTTTGATTTTGGGGGTTATTTTCGGGGTGTAAATGAAAGAAGAAGTTTGTCCAAAGTCATCATGTGTGCTGTCAAATAAAAGCTGATGAAATGGAAATCTCAAAAATATAACATTTGTTTTCTTTTTGTTTCAACTTTGGAAAATTTTCAAAAAATAACTAAAATTTTCTCTCTCAGGCGATACTTTATCGAAATTATAACTACAAAAGCCTGAAAAAAATCAGAAAGAAAGGCAATAAGGTCTACTTTCAATAAAAATTGTCACCATCATATTACAATAAACAACTTCTTCACAATTAGAAGAGAAAGGTTGAAAATAAACTTTATTCTGCGTTTGGTGCGTGGTGGGATGGGGGTCAAAAATCAGTTTTAAAAAACAAAGTACTCCCAAAACTTTTTCAATAAATCGATGCGTAAATGTTTTCATCTAATTTAATTATTTATTGTTAGTTTAATAAAAAAGAGAACAGAGAATTCAGTATTGCGTTATTATTGTTTTCGCCTAATGCGATTGAATTTTCCTTATCATTTCACATAAAAAACTAATTACTGAGTTTAAAAGCCAATAAAATACCCACGCAAAAATAACTTCCTGAGTTACCACACATGACTTGTAATTTTGTAAATTGAATTAAAAATACTTTCATGTATCTAGTAAAAAATTGTTATTTTCGCTTGACTTAATATTTCAAAAGTTAGGTAGAACCGAACATTTTAAACGCCGCTCTTCACTTTTTTCCTATCATATAAAATATTCAGGAACAATTTAAAAGAAGTAATGACCTCAGGACAAACGGCTCCACCAGAAATCAATCACTTTCAGATAAGAATTTTTCACTGCTCGAATTTACTTACTCCTCTTTGAATGCCGCTAAGTCATGTTTTGGTGAAAGAAAGCTCCTCTCCTACGTTATTTACTTTTGGCAATGTTAAATTTAAACCTTTATCCTTAAGGCATTTTTCTCTTAAACCTAATTGTATGACAAAATCTTTGTGAGGGGCTGTTTCGTAGATGAATTATTGCGACATACTTTTGAAGGTCAGATGTATTAATTTATTACAATGGAGGAAGAAGAAATGTAATTTTCTATTCGCGACGTCATTTTGCTGAGTATCTTACAGTTCGAAAGGATTTAAATCCTTGTATATTATTATTACTATTAAATTTATATATGACAAGGTCAAAAGATTTTTTAACAGTAGTTTATTAGTGAAGAATTACTAACTGCTTTATGGGTCTTCCAGTTCAGGATCTTGTCCTTACAGGAGAAGATAGAGGAGCTTAAGAAATCAAAAGAATTAAATGGGAGTCGTTTAGTTCTTTTAACGGTTGTTGGTCGTAAAAGCAAACTCAATCTTTAAAATGCAATGACCTGGTTTTTCCTCCATATGGATAAGCCGAAAAGCATAATATAAAAGCTTGGGGCGCGTTATATACAGGGTGTCCAGTAATTAATCGATATGCGGCATACTAATCAATTCCTTGAAGTGTCCTGATCAATGTTTGTTCGGAGACCCCACCACCGTTCTCCTCTTAAATCACTTCCTCGCCCTCAAAATGGCGTCTAAAAATTTTAAATCCTTTGACCCTGTAAAATACTTATAGCTTCTTAAAAGGAGCTATAAATATTTTACGTTGTTACATCGACAACGTTTATTCAGAAAATTATTACAAATTCCAAAATTTCAATTTTGGAATTTGTAATAAACCACCATTTTACACTATAAAAAACCATGAATTAAGGGATTACATATTTATGACCGCCTTTGTTCAGCAGCTGGAGCACTGTGGAGCGATCCGTCCTAACAATTTTACCCGAGTTTGGGACGCCGCAGCATTTATATTATAGCAATTTAATAAATATATAATATAAGAAGGATTTACATATGGTGTTGGACAATTCTAAAATCGCAATGCAATACCTTCTATGAGGTAACCCAGACGAGATTTCTGTACCTCCGTTACGTTTGGATGAAACTGAGTTGCCTCAATCGCATAGTGTATCCACTCTGGGAATTGTGCTCAGCCGGAACATGAGGTGCTGCGACTATGTAAACCTGGCTATCAAAAAAATCTATTCAGGGTTGCGCAGGATGTGGCTCTCGGCAAACATATTGCCTTCTCGCATCCGCTTAAAACTTGTGAGAGCTCTGATCTTGCCTTTCTCCACTTATGGTCGCTCTGTATACCCTAAATTGGATAGCTCGTGTGCGCGTAAACTTGAAGTAGCCTTTAACGATTGTATTAGGTTCATTTACGGCCTTCGTAGGTTCGACCATGTTTCAGTATTCAGAGATAACTTGGTTGGCTGTTCTCTCAGTTCGTACATCGATCGCAGAATCCTCCTGTTCCTGTATAACATACTTAAAACGAACAAACCGGGGTATCTAAGAGAATTTCTCCAAATCTCCTCTTCCCCGCGCAACAGGAATCTAATCGTTCCACGCTTCTCGGGGGTGTTATGCGCAGCTCTTTCCTCGTCCGAATCATTCACTTGCGGAATGATCTCCCGCATAGTACTCAGACTGCTGGCACCGTTAATACATTCAAAAAACTTATTCGAACACATATTACTTAGCAAGTACTCCCAACGAACATAAATAACAAGAAGACCAACTTGGAACATTGCAATGAAAAATTTTCATTGACCTTGTGTTTGTCTTTGTGTTTGTTAATTTATCTAAATAAGAAGGAAAAAGCAAGAAAATCACAATTTGCCTATCTATTAAGAAATATGACGACACGAGTTCTATCTACATATATAATGAAAGATGAAAAGGGATAAAAGATCCGAACTAAAAGTTTCAAAGAAATTCATTATGTCCGCTTTATTCATCTCTCTTCATCAATAATTAGATTGACAGAGACAAAGTAGGTAGCCAAAAGATCACAATTCGTGGGAAACTCTACCTCTTGAAATGAGGGGAAGATG
>QYTT01094766.1:11474-27688 GCA_006980735.1 Dasypogon diadema
CAGATATATTTTATACATCAAGAAATGGACAATTACAATGGACGAGTGAATCACCAGTTACAGAGCCTGTTCTTCCTGATAATGACCCAGCTAAGCTATTTTCTGCTTTTACTTTTATATATTAGTATTATTATGCTTAATGATTGATATTGAAATATGCAGAACTGACTACATTTCTCTGAAAGAATATGAATACGCCTGTTAAATTCCCTTAATTTTTCCCCTATGGCTCCTTTATGACTTGGACGAAACGATTTGATTCAAATTCGCACGAAGGGATGATGTTTGTAAATACTTGGATGGAAAAACTTTCATTGATTCGTCTTAGCAGCATTTTGTAGAGAGATGATGGTGTCCTTTTATGAGCGAGAATAGAAGTACAAGTCATAAAAGTTCATTTTATAGGAAAGCGAAAAAAAATTGAATAATATTAAGTAGAATTTTCACGTGAAAGATGACCAAGTTATCAAAAAACTTGAAAAGGAAGAGTAAGATATATTTCGTAAGTGACTCGATGGCAAAAAAATGGATGTTACTTTTTGCATTATGAAAATAAAGAAAAGGAGATGTTAAAAAAAATAATACTATTGAATTTCCAAGTAGACAAATTGTGACTAATACCCATTCAAACTACAGCAAGATATTTCAAAATACTAACAAGAAGTGTACTCGTTTTCAGCAAAACCCCCAACATATACAAAAGATATCGACTTCTGGTTTTTTAATTTTTTATAGAAGTCGATTAACTCTGGTATGATTAGTGGAAGCAAATAAAGCATGTTCTTAGTCTTTTCTTTTTTTATAAATAGGAAGGCAGGCTGCATAGAATCTTTTGGGTTACAAATTTGGGTTAGGATTACTTCGTTTCAACAAAGACAAATATTCGAAGGTATTATTTTCTTCCAATCTGTTCTTGAAAAGCATTTCTTCAGAGGTTCGGAACCACTTTACCTCTCCACTTGGAATGTTCGCCGGCCCAGTTCTAATACTTTTCAGTCAAGATGAAAACAATCATATATATATATTGGCTATTGCATCATTAGAATATTTACTACTAACAATGAATCCTCTCCGATCAGACAAATAGTGGTGCTTGTCTATTTTTGATTACATTTGTTACAAGTGTTTGATTTTAATCATACACTTTTCGAAAGCAGCTTTGATATACATACTTTTGGTCTTTCACCATTTACTTGAAGATAAAATGTTTTGTTTTTTTGTAATTTTCTCTATTTCCGGACTCAACATGTTTACTTTTCCCTGCAACGTTAATGCCAGTTTTTACAATGAGATTTGCTATGTACGAAATTCTGTTACGATATTTGCCCAGCGATTAAAATGATTGAAGTAATGTAAGCCGAGTATCTTCCGAAATTTTGTGAGTATTTCCTATTGTATTCATACACGACTTCCCTGTATTCCGTTTCAGTTTGAGTTCTTGCCATAGCCTTTTTGAGAATTGCTGTACAGACATTTCTAACAACACTTGAGATAGCAATAGTACTTGGAAGATTGAGTTGAGTACCTATAAAACTTTCATCAGAACTTGAAGTTTTAAGAACATAATCTTTATTTTTTAAAGAGTCATTATTCAAGGTATAACCTGGTTTTCTTCCGAGACATCACTTGTATCTTGCTTTTTTCTTGAAATTTGACTAGTTTCATTGATCTTATTTAAGTTATTTTTGTAGCACGACAAGGAAAGATCTTTGACGATGATTTTAAACTGACTTTTAATACAACTATTGAACTAAGCATGCGCAATACTGTCCAAATAATAATTTAGTGCAGTAGCATTTAATCAGGAGTACGGGTTCACACGTTTATGGTTGCGGTACTCGCGATTCGGTTTGGGGTCAACTGGTCGCGTAGGAGATGGTAACACCCACTCAGAAGGGTCAGGGGCCATAAAACATTCGAAAGAACTTTAAAGAGGTGAACTACTTTCCCGACAGTAGTTACTGCAGTACACTCAACATATGATAGCAAGCCCAAATGACAAATAAAATCGTAATGCTCGTAAGGGAGTCCCAGTTTCTAGTATTTATTTATTAAGGTCGAGTTAACTTTAAGCTCTATTGATCATATGGTAATCGACTCCAGAATCTCTCTAAAAAACATCATACATTCTGCCACAGTACACAAACGGTGTAGTGACCCTTATGATATACTTTAATATAAAACTGAGAGGAAGTTTAATATTATCTCAAGATTTTCACTGCATTGTTTTAGAAATAAGTGAAATAAAAGCACAAAATTTTATTTGACTTCATAGAGTAAAGTTCATGACCAAGCTTTTCTACGCGTATGGGTTTCTTCTGAACTGGAAAGTTTTTCGGGACAATTTTATCTATGAGGATATTTGAAAGCGCTTCGTCTAGGTACGTATCAGAATTACAAAATAAATAAGCACTATATGTAGAAATCGAAATTTGTAGTTAAGAATACTTCAGAAGACCCAATAGTTATGAAACCTTTTTATGTAATATTTTTCGCAGTACCTCCTACTTTTAGTGGTGCCTGTTTCAATAATTCTATGTTGAAACACCAGGTTCTCTTAAGAATGTGAAATTTCAGACTGCATGTACCCATATTAAATGTTTTTTTTATTCCTTCATAAATACAAAAACAGTGTAAGTATATATTATATTAACTACACTTGTGTTCACGGCTTATTTCCTTTCTATACACATATTGTATCTTTGATGTCTAACTGCCTCTATTTATTCCAATACTTCTCTTCGAAAGTACTTACTTCGCTGAGTTCAGAAATGCAACTCTATAGAGAAACCGAAGGAAGAAAGAAAATAGTGAAAATGGTTTACGAATAGTTAAAAAAAAATATGTTTGACTTTTGTAAGCTTTTTCAATAGCACATTTCGGAAATTGACCCTTGTTATATGGTATTTTGGTGTTAATTAAAAAATATAGGTGCATCTTCCCGTAAATTTTTAAACAAGGAGAATATATAACCTAACTTTATTTACATTAGATTACTGCTATATATTTTGTAGAATTAGTTTATAAATTAAGTAAACATCTTTATCTTTGTATTTTTAGATATCGAAGTAGTCAAAAGTTGTAAATTTTTGTAACTAATTTAAGAAATTTTATTAACTCCATCCATCGTTTGCCTTTTCAAATTTTTGTAGCAAGGCATGTTCAGTAACATCGGTAACACTAGGTAGCGGTAGGATTTTGCAAACATTTTTCATTCATCTTGTTTGATTGTTATTGCCACATTCGTACATTTTCAACACAGTTTGGCAAATGCAAATCTGGCAATGTTGTGTTGTGTAACAGCGTTGTAATAGCTTAAAAAGTTAAGTAAATCACTTTTATGTGTGGAACATTGAAAAGTATGGTATTAAAACTATTTTTGATTGCAGGGTCTAAAAGTAAACCTGGGACCAGGTTCGATGAAAACCGGCTTACGTTAAGGATGCATCGTGGGCGTGCTGGTGCAAGTACGCAAAGAACCGCCAACTCTGTACAGTCTGGAGATTCCTCGTTAAGTGTGAATAGTAATTGCGACGACTTAGGAAGTCTTAAACAAACCAGTAGTATTGTTAAGCTCAATAGAAATCGTCATGAAAAGGTCGCCATAACCGTTTCGTTCTCATCAGCCGAGAATATGGTAGATACACCCGGAAGTTCACCGCACTATGGGCTGCTAAATCAAACATCCTTGAAGGACTCGTCATGTAAAATTGGGAAAAATAATTACAAAACCAGTTTATTCGAAATCGGTGAAACACCTTTCAATCTAGATAACACGTCAGAAACCAGCAAAAGTTATGATTCAACCTCTCCATCGCCAAAATGCAAGAAACGTGCTGGGAAACGTAACATCAAATTTCAGGTTAAGCGCTTTCGCATGGAAACAAAGGCTGCGAAAACTTTAGCTATTATCGTTGGTGGTTTCATATTCTGTTGGCTGCCATTTTTTACAATGTACTTAATACGAGCCTTCTGCCAACAATGCATTCAACCCCTAGTGTTTTCGGTGCTATTCTGGTTGGGATATTGTAACTCGGCAATTAATCCAGTCATATACGCACTTTTTTCAAATGAATTCCGAATAGCCTTCAAGAGAATTGTGTTTAGATGTGTGTGCACAAGGAGTGCATATCGTGCTTCAGAAAATTTCCAGATGATAGCAGCCCGCACTTGTCTAGCCCCAGTTAATTTGCATAAAACGATTTCAGGGTGTAGTGACCAGGATGTCGACGATTTCAGTTGACAGTTGCTTTCACCTAGTCCTCTACACAGGACTGCCTCCTTGCCACCAAATTCAAGCTCAAATGCACGAAAAGGGATACATGCCTTGCGAATGCTCCACCCCTTCGCTGTTGACCGCCAGCCAAATTATGCAGGAAAAAAGGACTCTTTAACAAATGGCGATAATAATTAATCGTAAAAAAATATATATATATATGTAACTCAGAAATAGCGTTACCTAAGACATCCGTACTCATTTTGGAGAAATTTTTTGAAAGCATTTACTGCAAGTATTTGTGAATTGTATGTGCTATGTGAGATTTTTATCTTTAAGTCAATAAAGAACTATTTTGGAATTTGTGTAGTTTTAAAGTGAAACAGGATGCCTAATGTAATTCACCCTCGTAAAGTAAGGCGATGAATTCGCCATTCTCAAGGGGCCCAGATACCTTCTTTTCCGAAAGATCTTCATCAGATTACTAGGTACTAATTACTTCAAGTCGCTCTCTCAGTTTCAGAACAGAAAGAATTGGGTTTTATGTTTCACAGTTGAGTAAATGAATTGGTTTTAACCGTAGACTTTCCTAAAACTTTCAGCTGAAATTCTTGAAATTCTTCTAGGCAGTGTACATAGCTTTAATTATAGCATTTTATTTTTGTATGATAGAACCAATACTAATCCGTGAATTACATTTTCTTAAGTGGTAGCAAGGGAAAAGTACGTAGAAAGTTTCTTTTCTTTTTTGTTCCAGCTAAAGACGAAGTTTTAGAAGAATTTCCGCAGAAGAACTGGAAACTTCTCCGCTGCAACATTACTGGAAGTTCTCAGCTTTGTTTGAGCACTTTTCGCGACCTTTGTACTTTTAAAAATCCAAGTTGAGAAGATTCTCTAATTTTATTAGTCTTTAGGTAACATTTAGCATTTTTTCATGGAAGCATTTGGTGACGGACACTTTCTTTAAAAAACTTGAGAACCATGAGAAGAATTATATTTTCAGAGCATATGGGACCAATTTTAATTTAAAATAAATCATTTCAAATGCATCAGTTGGAGAAATGTAAATGAGAAAAGTTTTTTTTGGTACAATGTAACTTTTTCTTACAGATCACATTTTTTCACTTCTACATTTCCAAACTTAGTTTTATATCTCGAGGAGAACTTATTATTTTGATTTTTTTTCTTATAAAAAATTTTAAAAATTTATAGTTCTGTATCAACGGAAATAAATTCAGGAAAATGTTTTATACAGGGTGTCCGGTAGCTAATCGATATGCAGTATACTAATCGATTCCTTGAAGTGTTCGGATCAACGTTTATTCGGAGACATCCTCCCCAAAAGACCTGCCTGCTTCTCAAAATAGCGTCCAAAAGTTTTATGTTTTTTAATCCTTTAAAGCCGTTATAACTCCTCAAAAAAACATCACAGGATAATGACCAAGGATTCACCTGACAGCGGACACTTGTGACTTTCCAACATTTCACATTTTTCAAATTTTACCTTAAATAACTTTCCCAAAACACAGTCGATCGGGACAGGTAAGATACCTTTGGAAAGCCAGAAGTGTTACCTTTCAAATGAGAGCCCGGAATGGCGACCTGTGATGTCCTTGTGATAACCAATGAATATTGACATTTCAACTAACTCCTTCTCTATCAGTTTGCCCAGTGAGCCGAAGAATTCACTTACAAGTGATACAATTTTATTTTATTTTAATACTTAAATTTACATCACCATTGAAAAGCCCTATTCCAATTAAAAGCCCAAGCTAACCTTGTAGACTGTAAATCGTGGGTAGGTACTACTGACACCAAAAATAATCATATTGACAAGGTATAATGTTCAAAACGCAAATGTCAACACTACAGCTAAAAATAAGAGTAATAATTAATAGTAATTTAATTTTTAAAGGGTGAAAGGACAGACAGACAGACATCAACTTTCTGGTGTTTTTTCTTCAAAATATTTAGTAGGACACAAAACAAAAATTGCTGGAAATTTGTAAAAAACACTGGTGGTGCATGGGTTATATTCCCTTCCGAACAATCTTCCAAAGAGAGATTCATGCTATAATGGTCCAGATACAGCTCAGGATCGATAAGGGTATACCTAGTTAAAAAATAATTATACTATCGAACTGCCGGACTATTAGTGTCAGGCAACACTAAAAGCACTCGGTTGCTTGCGAATCAAAATTTGAACGCAAGAAAGCTGGGAAAGGATGACGCTGATCTCTGGTATCAATAATTAAATTGACAGAGGCAAAAAAGTAGCCAAAAAATTAGAATTCATTGGAAAATCTACCTTTTAAAACGCGGGGCAACTTTGCTTTCACAGCTACCCATAAAAATTTCATTTATCGGCATTTGAATAAAAATTCCAGAAAACTTAAATTTACTAAGGCAATTGCGTTTTTTAACACGAAGTCTGATGTTTACAGTTCATATACTCTTGATGAAATTGACAAGGGAACATTCCACTAAAAGAAAAATTGACCTACAAAACTCGTCCTTGTCACCAATCATTTTGTTCAACGAAGCCTTTACATTTAGTCCACCTGTAGTTCAAGTTGAATCAATGGAGTCGTCTTCATCTCAGTTTGATGTCACTGCTAAAGAAGTTCAGGACGAAGGAAGAAATGTTTAAAACAAAAGTTCAAAATATGAGTGGAAATCGGAAAATTTACTTCAAGGATGGAAATGAAACAAAATAACTCAAGTTAGACATTTTATCTGAAGCTGTATCATCTATTACAATGCAATAATGAATTATAGAACATTTGTATTTCGTAAAGGTGAATGAATGACCTTTTTTTTATCGAACAACGAATTTTGTAATACAAACCAATAAACTTCACTTTTTTGTTATTTGAGAAATTGGATCTCCAAAATTTGACCATTCCATTGACGTTTAGAAAATCTTGTCCACCATAGTGGATCCGCCATTTCGAATTTAAGAAATCCGACTCTGGATTCTCAATCAACGACCTCGAAAACCTATATATGCATATTTTCATGACGATCGCAAAAACTTTTGAAAAAAATTTACATTTCCGACTTTCATGTGGCAGCCCTCTGACATAGTTACCTGATTTGGTTAATTTTCTGCAAGGATATTTAGATTTTACTAAAGTACTTGTGTGGCGAATTTTAACAATCTACTTGGAACCGTTCTCGTTTTAGAAGGGAAAAAAATATCGATTTTACTTGATATAGCTGGAGGTTTCATATGGCAACCCTATGAAGGAGTTGTCCAAATTGGCCCATTTACGAACTGGATCTTTATTATTATTAAACGATTTTTTTTCTTCTCCCATTAATGGCAATATAGTTTATTTCTGTGTATCATGAATATTTCGATGCGTTACAAACCTTTGCTCAAAGCTATAATACCCTACATCTAGGGTATAAAAACTTCAGAATTGTCAAGTATGGTGAACTAGAAGCAACTTGATTCCCTCGCTCACTCACAAATCACTTAATCGCATTCGTTAATTGCATGTCTCTGAAGTGGCAATTATTTTCCTAACGTTATCCACTTTCCCAAGCTCTACGGGAATTCATCCCTCAGATGGATCCAAATGGCGGCGAATTAATAAATGATTAGTACCTTTATCGAAGGGTGGAATTGGAAATGTGCTTGAGTTAATTAGTTAAGAGTAGAGTCTGCTATTGCATTTGTATTCTGACCTTTGGAAGTAATATCTGCAGCAAGTACTTAAATGCTCATGCCAACCACTGAGGCTGCATTAGGAATGATAAGATTGCTTTGGGATTTAAAAAAGTGGATTGGAAATCATATTTGCGGCAATCAAAGGTTTTCCATTATATACTCATTTATTTGTGTATTTATTTTTGGATACGACAGTACGAACTTCAGATTTAGAATTTGTTTTAAGTTCTTACTGAATGGTTTAATCAAGATTAATGACACAAAGCTTAATCCCAATTCTTCTATTTCCATTAGAAATGAACAATTAGAAAATGAATATTATTTAACGATCAAAAAATGTGACATTTTTCTTGACATAACACCTTTGACAAATATTAATTGATTTATTTTGAACGAGGTGATAAGAATTGCATCAGTAATCGAACTCGGAAAAGCGTCCCCTGTAAAAAAAGGCGAAAATGCTGCTAACAAAATTAAAGAGCTGACCGGGTAATGCGAAAAGTATTTACGGCAACTAATTAAAGTAAATATTGCGAAAATTAATAGCTTTACGATCGATAAATAAATTGAAATTACAAAAATTACAACCAGCCAGAACGATGGTAACGAGGTAATCGCAGAGTTAAGTTTAAGTATCCACCACGAGAACAACGTAAAACCCTGCAGTTGAAAGAGAGAAAATTAAGTGAAAAAATATAGAAAAAGGTCTACGTGGAGTGAAGCAAAACTAAACAGAAAGATGCACCAAGTGCTTATATACATATATTGGGCTTAGGTCGGTGGTTTTAATTAAGCATCCCATTTGCATCCCACAACTCTGCAAATTCCTCCTCCAACAAGAGGCATTTTTGTGTCATTGGTTTTTTTCTGATATTCATTCAAATTTTTCCATTTATATACTCGTTCAAACCTACATAATGAAGCTTATATTTCTAATTATTACCTACATTATATGTACGAATAAAAGAGAAAAAAAAACAAAAACATAAAATAAAATAAGATGAAAGACTTAAATGTGAAGAACAAAAGTAATATCCAGTAAGAAATTGTAAGTATGCCAGAAAAATAAATACAAACATAATTTAGTAGAAGAGGCGTACTAAAAAGTAAAAAGAGAAGAAAGTGAAAAAAATCGTACATAGTTGGTCAAATTAATAAATTGGATGCTTCATCTATTTAAAAGATTCAAAAAAGCCTTTCTGTTGGCGACATATTCAGGCACCAACATTGGCTATTTTAATATTTGCAGGAAGGATAGGTACTCCATATTCTAATGGACTGCATAAGAAATTGGAGCTTAGTCATTCGATAGCGAAATTAAGGTACCGAAACGTAATGCATTAGACAGAAGATGTCGCGTCCATAAGTTTATAAGAACATCAACAACCTCATAAGCAGCACCAATTTAGTTTACTTTAAAATGAGGGAAGCAGTTAGTCAAAACCCACGAAGCGCTCCATATATTCGGATATCATCAGTATATCAGAGATAAGTCATTTATAATAATTGAAAATAACATTGGGTCTAACATAGACGCTTGTGGAACACACATCCAGCACTAAGGAAGGAAGAATCCGCTCCTCTGTGTACATCGTCTGCAAACAACTAAGAAGATAGGACCAGATCAATTGACGTGCCGAGGAAGAAAGGAGAAATTGTCGAGGGCTTACATAAATCCAGTAAGACAGGGATTGATATATGATTTTTTATGACATTACCTGAGCTCAGAGGACAACCCTATGATGTACACAACACAGTGTAGGCGGATGGACATTAGGGAAGAGAAGATTGGGAAATTTTAATTTGACAAATGTTGCAACCGAGGCACAGTTTTAGGAGGCATGAAATTTTTTCTGTGCAACATCCCAGTGGCTTTAGAAGTACAGTCCTAATCAATAGAATTGCCTCAACCACTAGTACCCCAATAAATTGCCACACCCTGTGTAGGATTCAAACTCATGCCCACATAAGAGAAAATCTCCAGACGTGCGCCTCAGCCCGATCGGCCATCATCGTTTTTTTAATACATCTATGCACTCTTGTTATAGTGCATAGCTTAGTTCTCAAATCATAATTTGTAAAAATTTCAAGATGCTTTCCAAGTCACCAAACTATCACGAGGGTACTTTAGCAAGCTTCTTGGTATCATTGAGATTTTTTCAACCATCGCCTGATCTGTTAAATTTTATATAACTTCAGTCTTGTATAACAGTTATGGACAGGGAGTAAAGCCCTCTATTCAAAGCCTTTTAAAATTCTTATATTTTTCGGTCACATTTTTAACAAAATGATGGCGTTTGAGGAAAAATTTAATTTTTTTACAAAAAAAAAAAATTGAAATAAAATCGTGCATCAAAAATCTAGTTTTCAAGATATCGCAAGTCGGATATGTACTTTTAAGTAGAATTCGGTGAAAACTGCATCGAAATATTATGTAATGTGCCAAAGTAATTTCCCCCACCAGTTTTAAAAATGATGTTTCGAGAAAAATTTCTTTAAAGTTTTACGTTTTAGTTCATCATGCCGGGGAATTTTTTAGTAAATCGCCGCGTTAACAGATAAAAAATTTCTTAGCGGGCATGAGATAAATACTATATTCAAGTATACTTCCTAACGAACATTTTAAGCAAAAAGAAATCAATTTTTAGAAACTGTAAAGGTGGTCTACTCCCTTAAAGAAAGTTAAAATAATTTTTACTCTTGCCCAAAAAATAAAAGTCAAAAATAATTTATATTTTTGCCTTAAACTAATGATTGAATTTGGATTGAAAAATTGAAAACTTTAATTTTCGGTCTGTGAAATGTATAATCCTAGATATTTCAAAGAATTCACAATTTCGAAGCCTTTAAAATTTGGTCTACTTCGCCTTTTGTTGCTGATCTATTACTGCGTCCGCAAGTTATCCACATTTTTAACATTTCCATGATGTCAGACTTTCTTCTTTCCCAAAAGATCTATACATATATACAAAATTTATTGTAAGATATTTTTACATTGCGACATTGAAGGTGTTAATGAACGTTCGTTAAAAGATTCACTGCCACTGTTAGCAGCTTTTGTGAGACAAACATATGTAAAAATATATTTAGTAAGGGAGAGCTTAAAATCTTAATGCGTACGTGCGTTACTAAAACAACTTTATTATTATTACAATTTTATTATTTACTAGTTCCATGAAAATACAGTCTTCAAGGACATATGTTTGTACAACTTTTATAGTGCCTGATGAACTTTTATTCTAATAAAAGTGAGTTTATATGTAAAAAAAACTTATGGAGAAAATCAAATAAAACCCTTTTATGGAAATATATTTATCATAAATTTATCTCAATTTTTTTATATAAATTTTCCCATACATTATTATCGGGAAACACACTGAAATTCCTTAAATTTAGAATTTATCAAATATATAACCCATATCATATTAATTTAACAAACTAATAAACATGGAATGGGATAAAAAGCAATGGAATTCAAAAAATCTTTAATAATCTTTAGAATTTAGGATTTTTCCTAAGACTTCAGACAATGGGCTCTATTCTATCGAGTTTCTTATATATATATATTTTATGTTATGTTATAATCGTAATATAAGAATCAATTTACGAAATTCGCATGCTAATGTGAATTCTAATGGGGACTCTGCCTTTCTTGGGTCTTATTTGGGAAATACTAACGAAATTCTCATTATTATACAAATTGAAAAGAAATCCATAAAATCTCTTGCCCTTAAAAATTTGTTTGTTTTTTATTGCATATTTAAGTAATGCAAAGTGCCTTCTTTCGTGAACTCCTCCAAAATTGTGTTAAATCCAATCCATCCTTTCTTCTTAGCCAGTTTATAAAGGTTGCAGATGAGCACATTTTGCTGCTTTGTATGTTATTTTTCCGTACATTTTCAATTTTTCTTAATTCATTTTCTCTTCTCCTAAACATTATTACGAGTTTTTGTCTTGACTTACTAGTTTCGATTTTTTTAATTTTAATTTTTAGAATTCACATTTAATTTTGTCCGGTACAGTTTTTCCTTTTTTATTATTTCCGGGTAGGAACGTTTTTCTTTCATGTTTCTACTCTATGTTCTAATAAAACTTTATAATATTCATTAAATGGTTTCTCGAAAACTCTTAACCACTACTTTCTGGTGACAGTTAATGCGTTATCAGAGTTCTTCCAGATTGAATCGCCATAAAACTTGATACAGATATTTTTTGAAAAACTAAAGAAATGTTCAAAAATCTAATTTCGAAATTTATGGAAAATTATTGATACTATCGACTTCGTTCCGACACCAGCTGATACATCTTGACAACGGAATAAGAGGTGGAGGGCGTGGACTTGGAAACCGAAAATTTAAAAATCAAACGATTTATTCGTAAAAAAAGGAAAACGTTGATATAAAAAAAGTTGATCAAAATAAGCTTTGTATTTATTGTATTGCTAATAAAAATTATACCGGGAAGTTCCTAGAGCGAACAGTAAAGGGTTGCACCTATATAATTCGTCTTCATTTATTATCATCTGAACACGGCTCGTGTTTACTTTGAAGTGATTAAAAGACTAAAACACCTGGGCTTTTTTTCTGCAAATCCATTCCATCTCAGCTTATTCCTTTCCGTTCCATTTTTATAGAGTTGCTATAGAGCAACTAATGATGTACTCAGATATTTTCATACGATTGAGGAATCTTATTTGAGGAAGAGTAAAAATAGAATACGTGCATACGTTTTTCCACTAGTTTCCACACATTAAGAGAGCTTTTAAAGGAGGGTGCCTTTGATGGTAAAAATTGTCATAACAGAGAAAACTCCGGTTTTTCGTCGAGAATAAGTCACCTCCTTCCAAATGCATTGTCTGAAGTTGAAGGGTGCTCAAACCACTGAAGTTATTATTTGTGGGATGATTTTATGTGAGTTTGAAAAATACGATGCTTTATTTCACAAAATGTATTAATAGTTCATATGGTTCCATTCCATCTCAGTCATGGGAAATTTTTTATTTTTCCAAAAGCATAACTTATTCTAGATGCAATTGTAATATGTTTTTGCAATCTGTAATAACAAGGGACCTGGTTGGAAAATAGAAATAACGAACAATGATAAGGTGAAGTTGTCAAAAGACCTCTTAGTTTGTTAATTTAGTTTAAGTCCATCAAGCGCTTTCATCTTACGTTTATTAATATCTAAAAACATGTACAAGTAGATAATATTTACCTTTTTTATAACTCATAACATTTTTACTCAAAAACTGCAATTTACGTTATCGTTGTCGCACACAAGAGCTAATTTGGTGGTATCTGTTGCGAAAATAAACAGTCAGCAGTTAAACGAAAAGCCGGAGAAAAAATGGCATTTAATGATCATATCACAAGGTTAACGATGCCTCTGCTAATTATATTGTGAAGTATAATGAAACGAAAATGCAACAAGCCTAGATGGCTGCAGTTTGTGATCTAAATCGAACGTAAGTTTTAAGATTTCACTAAAAACGTAGTATTACGAAGATAAGTCATGACATTTGAAAACTTTTAGGATTTGTAGCACAGAAATGGGTAAGGTCTGCTCCCAGAAAGTAAGTACGCATTTTGTTTAGGATGCATTTTCAAAAGGAGGTAGCCAATCTGAAAGAAATTTCACACATTAATTTACAATTTCAATGAAAGGCCGAACAAAAATCGTAGAGGAATTAAGTTGACTTTATCAGAAAATAATACAAATGAAAAAACGAAACGAGTCATAGAAAACATGTAAAGAGGATCCAAATGATAACACGGGTACAAAAACTATGACTGACGGAACGAAAAAGGTGCGTAATTGATGACGACTGATACTTCTAATACCTCTTTTCTAGAATACCTGGTTTCAATATTACGGAGGACAAATTTGAAGGAACTAGAAGGCTGTATTGCCAAAGATACTATATTTTTTCATTTTTATTTTTTTAAAGGTATTGCCTAAGCTTAGGGGGCAATTCTATGAGGCACACAGCACAGCCTAGTTAGAGGGAAATTACGAAAAAGGAAATTGGGAAATTTTAACGTGACAAATGTTTCAAATAAGCCATAATTTTGGCATGAAGTATTTGCTGTGAAACATGCCAGTAGCTTTGCAAGTACATTTCTTAGTCATTAGAATTAACTCACTGGTATCTATATAAATCGCTGCGCCCTCTGCAGGATTCGAACCCACGCCCTCAAAGGAGAAAATCTACAGGCTGTCCGCTTGCCCATCGACGGAGAGCAACGAGCAGCAATTAATCGCATGCAATGGTGAGGAGGTCCAATAAAAATCAAATAAACGTCATATAATAAGATACTAAACGCTCGAGTGGTCTGGACCCATTAAAAAATATTGGCCATACACCAAATTTGTCCTAAAGATGAGTGCCGGGAGCCGAACAGCAGATATTGAGAACATATACCTTTGTAAACATTGCGAAAATAAATAAAATCACATTTTTGAAAATCACTCATTGATTTCTCTATATTAAATAATAGAAAAATATTAATAGTAGTAACGGTTGAAATCCATATTTCTCGAAGAATCGAGAAAGTAAATATTTCACCAAACAATTTTAACTAATTTTGATCGATAAAAACTGAAAAATGTTACTCTAGTGAGTACATGTCTAAAATTGCCGACCCCGTAGAGGTACAATCATGAGAGTTATCATAGCCCGATATATCTTTACTACACTTGCAATAAACAACCGGAACTAAAAAAACATATTTATAGTAAATTGTGTTATTTTGTAGATATTATTAACTTCAAAAGACCTGCAGAATTAAGAAAATCAGTTTGTATTGCAAAACGCCAGCTCTATAATTTTTTAGAGCAGAATAGATTTAAGTCTTGAGAGAAGATTTCTCCATTTACTCTTCTGCCAATCAGAGATCCGTCTGTGAATATAAAAATATCTTCGGGTACCTTTTATGGGAGTGATCCGCCTATGACAATCGTCTTGCTAAACTTTCCATTATGCTGACTTTTTTGGTCTTACCATTGTGAGTTCCCAATCCAATTTAAGTGCAGCACTCTAAGTGCAGCGGGAGCAGCCTAAAATGTGTTTCTAGCGTAAATATGAATATGGTGCCTATATTCTGTCCCGTTGTAACAATTAAACTATGACACTCCTCCCTGAAGACACCCCCATGTGACCTTTGCTCTAATACTTTTGTCACCGGTCTGAATCCTGTCCTACTTCTTAATATGTTGTCTACCCATCTTACCCCCATGCTGCTAAACTAACAAATTTTCAAGTTCCCATACGGAATTTTTTTCGAAAGGTCCTTCGATGATTGTACAAGTGGCAAAAGTAATCCTTTCTGTATTCAGTTTCCTCTCCACTACTCCACCAGCGTAGTGCACTCTAAGTAGTCCATCAATATCCCAGAAAGATCACATGAGTCTCTCTTCACGTTATCGGTATGTGCCCTGTGGCAAGACAGGTTATAAATATTGCTCGAAGTTATGGTGCAATGGCCTATTTACCCCACTGTACTAAGACAGGGAATATTTCTAAATATGAAGGGTGAGAAGCTGCCTAAGTCCCTTTTCCCTCCTTCCAAAGACACCATTCTTTCTCCTGCGTCCTGATCCTGAAATCTCGTGGCCATGCGATTACACACCCTCCAAGATCCCTTCATTTTTTGGATGTGTATTTCGGTGTCTCCATTAGAAACTTGTTCGCCTCCTCCAATGTCTCTGCCATTTTTCCTATGCTATGTCGAACAATTCCATCTTTGGAGATTGGGTCTTTGTTGTCTATTTTCTGTAGTCTACTGACTTCTGAGATAGTCTCCATATTCGAGTAGAAATTCTTCTATGGCTTCGTTTGTGTGGTCGAAGAGTTCTGTTCAACTCTCTCTTCTTCGCTTTATAGCCCGTTCATGGCTCTATGATCGGAAGATATGGTCTTATTATTCCATAGGTTATGTCGTTATATGTTAAGCTACCGGCGTCACTTTCATGGCTTATACATAGCTATCCTAATTTTCTATTTCCAAACCCCTGTGTATCTATTTCAAAGAGGGTAAGAAGAACGTAAATCCGTAGTAAGACTTTTTAGTTTTTCAGTTAAAATAACCAATGTGCTTAGAATCTGGTACATATTGTGATGAGTAACACAAAGGTTTGCCTTGCACTGTTCTAGATTACGAGGTAGAAGTAGGCAGCCGTCGAAGTATTGAAGCGCTGTTCTTGCAAATTGACTACATATTATGAATGCTACAAATTGACTAATTCGTCCACACCACGTAAAACATAAATAATGTCTCTTATTGCTCTTAAAATAAATCGGCATGTTCTGCCCTTCGCACTAAA
>QYTT01094766.1:27708-38146 GCA_006980735.1 Dasypogon diadema
ACTCCACCAGCGTAGTGCACTCTAAGTAGTCCATCAATATCCCAGAAAGATCACATGAGTCTCTCTTCACGTTATCGGTATGTGCCCTGTGGCAAGACAGGTGATAAATATTGCTCGAAGTTATGGTGCAATGGCCTATTTACCCCACTGTGCTAAGACAGGGAATATGTCTAAATATGAAGTGTGAGAAGCTGCCTATGGCCCTTTTCTCTTCTTCCAAAGACACCATTCTTTCTCTTGTGTCCTGATCCTGAAATCTCATAGCCACGCGATTACACACCCTCCAATATCTCTTCGAAACGTAGCTTTTTGGAAGTGTATCTCGTTGCCTCCATTAGAAAGCTGTTCGCCTCCTTCAATGTCTCTGCCATTTTTCCTATGCTATGTCGAACAATTCCATCTTTAAAGATCGGGTATTTGTTGACTATTTTCTGTAGTCTTCTGACTTCTCCATATTCGAGAAGAAATTCTTCTACGGCTCCTGGATCTATGATCAGAAGATATTGTCTTATTATTCCATAGGTTACCCGATTATATGTTAAGCTACTGGCGTCCCTTTTATAGCTTATACACAGCTATCCTAATTTTCTATTTCCAAACCCCTGCCATACTATTTTCTTCTATTATGGTAGTGCACTATATGCACTTTTACTACTTTGGACTTAAAATTATTCACCAAGCAGAATAGATTTTGATTGGATACTGCGTATCTATTTCAAAGAGGCTATAATTACTAATAGCCCCTCAATCAATGGCTAACGAGTAGGCTTTCCCAAATTTATTGGGTCAATTTAAGAACGTAAATCCGTAGTAAGACTTTTTAGTTTTTCAGTTAAAATAACCAATGTGCTTAGAATCTGGTATTGTGATGAGTAACAATCCAATGTTCCAACATTACGAGGTAGAAGTAGGCAGCCGTCGAAGTATTGAAGCGCTGTTCTTGCAAATTGACTACATATTATGAATGCTACAAATTGACTAATTCGTCCACACCACGTAAAACATAAATAATGTCTCTTATTGCTCTTAAAATAAATCGGCATGTTCTGCCCTTCGCACTAAATGTGTTTCTAATTAATTATTTCCTGGTATAACAAGATTCTACGATTAACACATTTCGTAAATCTGACGTAAGCAGTTTTGAAAGCAACTTATTCCAATCTTTCTTCCCATTATGAAAGGAAATGTGACTACGCCAAATTATATCTACAGGCACACACCCAAGCGTAAAATATTTACAAATAACCATATAAAAATATATATGCAGTACATTGCTATAGGTGTATGATCGTAAGGAACGAAATAAACACAGTATATCTTTGGTCAGAAGGAGAAGCTTCATGGTGGTGACCTAATTATGAGATATTTATCTGGTCAGAACTACGCAAATAGAAGCCATGAGGGCACATCAAAAGAAAGACTATGACAGAACAAACATAAAATTTGAGGCAAATGGGAGGCAAAAAAGAAAATGTCAATAAAATAAGAAATAACATCGGCCATTTATGTTCCTCCCAGACGGATGTACCATTTGTAGGGCTTTCATTTGGGTAGCTTACAAGGACGAGTCTGCTTGAAAATGACAGGGTACTCCTAATTTAATTAACCAGATTTGTAAGGACTGCATTTATTCTGAAAATTTTGCGAAGGATAGGAAGGCGCTATACATTATTTTCAGCTAATTAATGAATTCATTTTCAAATAAAATATGCAAGGAATAAATAAATCAAGAAAATCCATTTAGGACAACTGCTTTTGAGGCATAAAAAGAACCTTTTAGGAAGCTTTGAATACAATCGGACAATAGTACTGAGGAGAATCATTTGGGGTTTTCCAGAAAGGGCCCTGAATCGACAGCTTGAAAGGTTTTATTACTTTCCGTTCGAGCAGAAATGCTGCAGCCCATAGAAATGGAATTCTAAGGAAATCGAAGGGTCAATACAGACACATATAGCATTCTTAGATTGTATTTAAAGATTGCTTCGCATGTTACTATATATAAGGGTTGTCTCCTGTCTCTTGCAACTTCTTCTAAAGGGTACCTGTTTCATAGTGGGTGGTAGCCGGTTGTATCTACGGAAATCCTCCCTTGGACATTTTAACAATATATCTGTTCAGTGGGATATTTCCTTTTTTTATTCTATTTAGTGAAAGTGTTTAATGGAGCGAAAATAATGCAATATCACCGTCAAGTACGCACAAGTCGTCTTGTTTTTCTATGTATTTATGGTTGAATGAGGAGCTTTTCAAATACAGTAGTCTGTTTACAATAAACTTCTTTGAAATAAATGGAGATATTAATAAGCCACATGCGCTTTACTCAACTAATTTTGATACTCAAAAACGTGTTCTGGATATTGATTCATTCCTTTTTGTTGACATTGACATCAAGTTTCCTGGGAGCATCACTAATATTAATTAAATTTTATTTACGTTGATGGTTGAGAGTCTGATCTCTCTATGCAATATGATTCTATAAATTCTCTAAATTTGTTATTGTCATCAATTATAGCCCTGAAAAAGTGTAACGTCAAATTTTCTTTAGACTATGTAAATTTAATGGGATTATAAGATCTTATCATCAGATTTTCGTAGATTTGATAGTGGTATAGATGGGAAAATATTGTAGACTGCCATTGCCGCTATAATACACTGAAAAGTTATGAGCCTTTGCCATATCGTTGTTTAAAAATTCACATTAATCACGTACGTTGAAAATTTCACCTTAAATATATTTCAGGTAAGTAGAGATCTCAAAGAACCACACTTAACGGTTAAATTTTTCTATCAGGTTCTACTTTATCCACACACTACGGATTTTTACCCGATCGTTCCCAGAACAATCCGTTCACAATATCTTTAAGACGCCATATCTCGGTTGATACAACAGATAGACCTTCTCGTCCATCAGCTTCTCAATTGGTCTGAACTAGTCCGACGTACCGACGGACCTCCAAGGTGTTGCCAGGAGGAGGCTAGATCAGTCTAGAGCATAGGTATATACAATTTTTGGGCCACACATGTCTCACATGGGCACACTTTCTCTGGTCTTCTTTTTATCAAATCGTGCTCAAACGAAACGAGAGGATACTGCTTTTAACTTTTTCATTTGCATGGATTGCAATGCAGCTGACACTGATGAAATGCCGTTGGAATCATCCTTAGACGAAAGGAGACGGCATTAGAAAAGTGATCCCATTTTGCAATGAAGTATAATATTAGGATGCACGGTCCATTTTTTTTATATTTGTGGTTTAGAGCAGTGACACTCAGACTGAGAAGGGGTTTTCGAGCCCTCAATGTTAAATATATTGAGAGGCGCATCGGGTATAGGATCATGCACTACTGATCTCGAGCAGTGACTCTCAAATTGAGAGTGAACTTTCAAGTTCCCAAAAACTGACATTTAAAAGCTCTCTCATGACAAAGGCATTTTAATACCTAATTCTCTCAGGAAAGCTTTTATGTTAATTGTGGCAGTCAACGTGTTGAATTTAACATGAACTTTAAAGTGTGAGTATAACTTTATGTGTGAGTATAGAATTGTGCACCACTGGTCTAGAGCAGAGGTGCAAAATTTTATACCCTCGGGTAGAGAGCTTTCAAGGTGCCAATGTATTTCACTTTGGGAACTTGAAAGCTCACTCCCAATTTGAATACCGCTTTTTAAACAAGAAATGCAGGTGATGATAAGTTTTAATGCCTGCTGTATTTGCATTCGGTAGCGATATATTTAAAAAATACGTTTTTCAATGTCATGCTAATCCCGACGACTAGCTAGAATATTTCAGACAAACAAGATAGCCTTCGCACAGAGTTTTAAATTTCCATTGAAGTTCGCACATGTGTAAAGTTCTATTTAGGAAAACCAATCACTAGAAAAGGTCATATGTGAAATGAGTAATGCAGCGGATCCTTGCGGAGCTTCCAAATAAAGTGCACTAAATTAAAACTTCACATTTAGAAGAGTTTGTTTAAGTCGAACCGAAAGCAAAATCTGTGCATGTATTAGAGATTATCGAAATATCATACCTAGTGCTGCAGCTTGGAATCTACTCGTGTTAAATGGATTTTGGGAATTATTGGCAAATATCGAAGTACAACTCATTGGAAGAATCACAGGTTATGATTAAATGGGATTAGTTGACCTTGAAAATGTTTCTGATTAGGAAAATCTTTTAAGAAAATACGAGAAGTTTTTGTAATTTGTCGTTGCTGGATATTTCTCCTAACGATATCAAATACGTGCTAACTCTGTATATGCTTAATTTATGATGATTTATGATATTATTGTGAGTAATTAAATAATTTTAACTTATTTTTACTCATTGACAATCTTAATTCATCATTATTGATTCGAAACTTTGAATTATTTACAGGCTCCAAGGGAATTGGAAATCGTTTCGAAGAACAGAGATTAACACTGAGAATCCACCGTGGCCGGGGTTCAAATCAGAATGAATGTAATGGGAGTACTCATAGTACATCAACTACTTTAGGGACTCCTTCACCTGAACGTACATCGCGTTACTCAACAAGGAAGCATGAGAAAATTAAAATCTCAGTATCTTATCCTTCAAGTGACAATGTACACGGACTAACACAGAATGAACCACAAAACGTTCTCTACGCCGTCCATTATAACAACAATGGACAAGAAACAACAGCTTCACAAATTTTTCGCCAGCACAAGGATGGATATTTACAAGTTGGAAAAAGTCTACCGGAAATGTCGCATAGTAAAAGTCCGAGTAGTTCTCCACGACCCAGTAAAAAAATGGGTAAAAGGAATATTAAAGCGCAGGTTAAACGTTTTCGAATGGAAACCAAAGCTGCCAAAACATTGGCCATAATTGTTGGACTATTCATTTTGTGTTGGTTTCCATTTTTTACCACCTACATTATTCGGGCTTTTTGTGAGCAGTGCATAAATCCGCTGCTTTTCTCTGTAATTTTCTGGTTAGGTTATTGTAACTCAGCTGTAAATCCTATGATATATGCGCTTTTTTCTAAGGACTTTAGATTTGCTTTCAAACGATTAATATGTAAGTGTTTTTGTTCAAATGCCAGTGTTTCTGCGAAAACGAGTCGACGTGGATCTGATATGTCGCAGATAAAAGCAAGAACACCGAGTATATCACCAAGTGCGGCTGCCCATTCTATTGGTGATGAATGCGACCACATTGGAGAAATTTCCGATTCTAGGTGACGGTCATTTGGCCCCAGCATTAGCTCACAGTCTAGTTCAGGGGCTCGAAAATCAAGTTTAAAAGTTCCAGTTTATGAAATATGTCATCCACTTGTAATGGAATCGCCATCATACTCCTATTCGGAACGGGCGAATTCTAGCAGCAGTGTTCTCACCGATAAACTTTAGTCGCTTATGATGTAAAGTTATTGTAAGTAGATAGATACTAATATTATTGCTGAATGTAAATAATATAATAATCATTAAGACACTAGGCTAATGACTATGTCCCTCTTTTCTCTCAACTCAGGGTTATAACTTCAAGAGAATGTTTCTAGCACAAATGAATTATTATAATTTATTTCGTCATTGTTCAGATCATTGTAAGAATTGCTTCTATAGTGTTCCTAGTCTCTACCTAATTGTAAGATCCTATGAAGTTTACGATTTATTTGAATAGTATCGTCTTCCTTAAAAGGATATATATTTAATAAAGTCAAAGAATGTGTACTCTGTGTAAAATACATTTCGGAGGATTATCGTGGTATTCTTCTTCGTAGCAATTGGAAGATATTATTGCTTCTATATATAACGTAGTACATATTTAATTGTTCAATAGAAATTTTACACCTTTATTATTATCACAGCTTCAATAAAAACTGCCATAATTTTCTATCGTAACCGACGGCAATCGGTAACTCGGTCCCAAGTTCCAGTTAATACTATTGCATATCTTTAGGCGCATTAAAGTGTTACAGCAGACTACAAAATACACTTGCCTGCATTTTTTGTTGTTGGTTTTTGTAATATTGGAGCCCTGTGAAGTTAGTACCCCCAAATTAGAATTTGATAAAAAAAATTTCGGGATTTATTTGCTTATGTTTTGCCCAGTTTTGCCCAACCAATAAAAAATTTTGCCCACCCTTGTGTGATGAGCTACGGGGTGGGTTATCAAAATATCTCAACAACAACCCCAACCTCGTATTTGAACAAATGAAATACACCATTGCTTTCTTCACGTTTTGCAGAGTTTTGCCCAACCAATAAATAATTTTGCCCACCCATGTGTGATGAACAGCTACGGGGTCTTGCTGGAAATGTTATTGGGCTTGAATGCATATATGCGTTTGTTTTCAACAACTTTTGATTTGTCCTCGACGCGATGGAAAATGTGTCGGGGTAGGCTGGCGCAGTTTTTTTTCCCTGGACCTCAGTGTATTCCGGCCTACTCATATTATAAGCGCTTAACTCGCCCCATTCTACAGTATTTTTTCCCGTGAGGATATTTACTATGACTTCTTTTTTTGTTTTCTAAATGACTGTTTTATATCTCTCGAAAATATTTTAATAAGAAACTATTCAACGTGTTTTACTACAGGGTACACATTCATTACAATGACTTGTTGCACTTAATGACTTCGGCATGTATTTCAGTTCGAATGGTGCTATTTTTATACGAAATGAAATTCCAAAGATTATTAATTATATTGTTAAGAGTATTTCAATCTTAATAAATTATATTCTAATTCTTTGGTGCATTCATTGCTTTCAGTTACGTATACGTAAAATATGTACGCATGCCAAAAATGAAGGCTAAAAAGTTTCAGCTTAAAAATATTTTTACGTGAAAATAAAATAATTTATTTTCTAAATCAAGTATTTAAATTTATACATTTTAAAACTAAAGTATTTAAAAATGATGTAAACTATGAATCAAGTGAATTTATGAGATTATGAGTCAAAATCTTTAAATAAATGTGAAAAATGTAATAAATAAACAAGTTACTGTGTAAACAGAATTTTCTGGCTTTCATTCTTAACTTAAGAAAAAAACCCTAAAAGTTTTACTGTAATAAATAATATGGTGAAAAGTTCTGAAATCATAGACAGTTCCATTTTCTTATGATGAAGCTGAAAAGTATTTTGTATCCTATTCTTTGCGGATTCAATGATTGATTTCTCCTTCGAGATTTGTCATTTTTATTTTTATCATATTTTAACTTTTCCTGCAAAAGCTATGCATGAAGGTAGCACACAAATAATTAGAACTTTTCGCTGCCTTCTATCTTTTACATTGTCTATCAAATGTTGCTCGTGAGGGCATGCCATATAAAAACACAAGACGTAAAAAGTAATTCGTCGAGAAATACCGGCTTGTCCCTTAAAAAGCTTGCACCTCCGACCATTGGAAAGATATCAAATATTTTCTTTTGGCTTCAAAAACTCTAAGCATTGCCTTCCTCTTCAGGTCTAACATATTTCAAATGAGTACTGAGAGCTCATTACTAATATTGAGAATACCTGGATTGCAGAATACGCTCAAAATGTGCAATCTGATTGGCAACTCTGTCCCATGCAAAGTATTTAAAATAAATGGCGGATCCAATATGGTGGACAAGATTTTCGAAACATCAATGGAATGTTGGCAAAATGACGGATATAGGTTTTTGGGGCTGATGATTACGAATTTAACGTTAACGTTTAATAATTCAACATGGCGGATCAAATATGGCGGTCGTAAATGTTAACTTTTTCGAGAGTTTCTCAATCATCACGAAAATAAGTCCATATGGTCCTTAATTTCAAATCTGCGAATATGTAAGAATAAGTAGCTGCGGACAAGTAACTAAAAACGTATTATTATTTTTTTCTTCTCTACGTTTAGGATAAAATGTAATTGATCTAAACCAATTATAGCTTTCTTCCTTGTTCATAGTTGCTGAATATATTAATTTATGGGGTAATTATTTTATTTTAATATTCATCTTTTTATTCCAACTAATTAATTGGTGAATGCGTAAAAACTAAGTTTTTTGGTTTTCAATGGCGAGGAATGATTAGATGAAACTGCATAAATTGGTCAACGGTGGTCCCACATTTGAACGAGGCACACTTAGGTGGTACTCGGATGGACAGATCCAGGATGAGAGATATCTTTAGTTCCAACTATAGTGCTGCTAATGCAATGGGGCGACCATCTTACAAAATGAAATATATGTAAGACAGTCAGGCGGCTCACAAGGATTTGTGTTCTTTTACATGCGAATGTAGATTTGCCTAGAACTGTATTAATGTCCTAATGCAACTGTCGAGAAACAATCAAATCACTTTAATGTGGGCTTCGAAGGAAATGAGGAAATAAAACGCGGACCTATCGGCAAAAAAAGGGTGTTAAATTCAAATTCATTGGTCGGCATGAGAAGAGAGAGCCGAACAGTTACACATATTGTGCCTGGAGCATGCACAGACGGTGGAGCGCATGTTGTACTATTTCCCAGCCTTGGAGAGCAGAAATTTTCCTGTCAAATGCTATGCCATGGGTAGCATTGTACAGATAATCTATAAACAAATGTTCGAGATAACAAGAGTCATCAAAGTTAAGGAACTTTGATGCAAACTAGTTAAGGTGACTTTTGGTAGAGGGGCGAAAAGGACTCGAAGGTAGAGATCTGCTCCAATATCCATCATCGAAGGATGGTATATATTATGAATATTTTGAAATGTAACAAACACTTACTTACACTCCTCACATCTAGTGTATAAGAATTTCGTAAGGTGAGGTACTAAAATAATCAAACCTACACCTCATCAGAACGGAACAATGAAATGCAATGAATGACAACTTAACTTTACGTTCTCAAGAATAAGTCTATTGATTTGCTGAAAAATAGAAGAGTTCAAAAGTTCTTGTACTCATTGGGAACTTGAATATTCGGTAGTGCGCTTAAATCAAAATACAAACTTGAAAAGCAATAAAAATGAAAAGCTTGTGCGGAAATTTAACGTGAAGGAATTTATTTCAACAACTCTTTAAAATTGCGACCTTTTAGCGCTCTGCAGTAGCATTGCATAAAGCAGCAACAAGTTCCATCCACTTCAGGCCATTTTTCTCTCTGATTCAGAACAATTAAATTCACTTTCAATTATAATTGCATACCTGAACAACTTTCAAGGTTTTGTGACCCAGCGCTAATTACACTCCAAATTATCTCCCAAAAATCAAGAGAGAAATGCGAACTAATCAAAGCTGAACGAAATAATTAAGTTGTTTTGCAGGAATCAAGCGCACACGACAGGTGAGTGAATTCGGGAACTTGTGGCGAGAAACTCGCCGGACTTCATACAGATTAACTTTATTAGCAAGCAACAAATAAGCGAAATATTTATCAGATGTGTTAAAAGGTCGACAGCTGACAACGAACGGCAGGTGTGGTCAAGTTCATTCATCACGACAGAAACAGACGTGAGTGTTTTAACACTTGACGTGGACTGACATATCGGACATGAAGCCCAGGTTGGTGAAGATTTGTTTACGCAATTTGTCTTCGGGGTAGATGATTTTTGGCTTTTCGATGGGGTCAATTTCACTCTGCTGAATCCATTTATATTTGGTGACAGACTGATTTTACATTATATTATTTGTTAACATTTTATACATTTTCAATATTTACTTAAATTAATCGCAAAGAAAAGAATGCCCCCTTCTTGAACCCCCAGTACTTTTTTTTTGTAATATCGATGGCACGTAATAAATTTGGGCTTCAGTTATCCTTCATGTCAAGGTAATAATTTTGTTGTATGGCAATCAAGATGAAAAGTGTACCACCTTTGGTTTGGTTAGATCCGTTCACACTGTAGATTAGGTTTTCGTCCTTAATATTTTACATCAAATGATTAAGAAGGACCAGGCAATTATCTATAAACAAATCAAATTCAAACAAATCAAGGCCAAATCAAAGTCAAGGCGGGCATTTTCAAAAACAAAATCAAATAAATCAAAATTAGTTTTAAAAAAATTTGCATCTTTTTCAAATTCAAATACGACCAAATAAACTTCAATAACAACCAGTTTTGCATGTTAAAATGGTTGCCATTGGAATTTATTTTGTTGTATTTCAATTTGAAAAGGTTTTCAAATTTTCGAAAAAGTTGACGCTGATTTTGATTTATTTGACCTTATTTCTGATTTGGTCGCCCTGGTTTTGATTTTGCTGTAGGTATCCTTGATATAGTTGCATTTAGAGTGTAAATGCAACCATATCATATAATTGATGTGCGTTTTCTGCTTTTTGTTTCTTTGGTATAGAACATGAGTACGTTTCGCCTCATGAATTTTCAATTTAACACGATGAATGCCACAACTAGCATAAAAGCTTTCGTGAGGGAATTACGTGTTAAAATGCATTTGTCCTGAGGTAACTTTTAATTGGGCATCACCGATGACCCCCATGGCATTCAACGTGTTAAAAA
>QYTT01094766.1:47439-63496 GCA_006980735.1 Dasypogon diadema
AAAAACAGAGCATCGGGATCCGAATCTTTAGAATAATTACAGCAGGTAAAAATATTATGCAGCCAACAATATAAATTACCGGATGCCATCGGTGCTATTGACTGCATTCCTCTGCCAATCCAAACACCTTCGTTACGCAGTGATTAATACATCAGTGGCATGATTGATGTATTCCATGATTTTCTTGCTTAAGGGAGATCAATATTTTGAAGGTCGCAAAAATGCATTTCTGTGAATAATTTTGATTTTTATATAATTTCCGAGAAGGTTTCATTTAGTTCTTATTGTTATTTTGAATATACCCACCCAAACAGCGTTTCCATAATTCAGATCGTTACAAGTACACCTGGACGTCTTTTTATGCCTTCTTTTTTACGCGATTTACAATTACGCGGCTTTTTCACATGATTTTTTTACGCGGTTTCAAAATCAAATCAAAACATTTATATTTTTATTATAGTCAAATGAACAAGTTATAATTAAATATAAATATAATTATCTCTTTATCCAAGGTATTGTCTAAGATGAGAGGACAACTCTGTGGTGCAGCTTAGACAGAGGAAAATTTTAGGGAATAGGAGAATGGGAAATTTTAACCTGACAAATGTTGCAAGTAAGCCACACTTTTTGGCTGTGAATTTTTAGCATGCAACACTTCAGTGACTTTGCAAGTACAATTTTTTTCACTAGAATTGCCTCAAGCACTGGTACCCAGATAAACCACCGCAGGAATCTAACCCGCAACCACAGAGGAGAATATCTGCAGACAGATTTATAACCGGTGCGAACTTTAAGGAATGTAGGCATCGGCGGGGTCCTCTGGCTTCGCGAGGTTTGGTGCGAACCTTGAGGAATTTTGGTGCCGGCGAGGTCCTCTGGGTTCTCGGGATTTGACGCGAACTTGAGGAATGTGAACGCCGACGGTGGTGCGAGGATTAGCGCGAGGAATACGGACGCCAGCGGAGGGTCTTTTAGTTTCACATGCTTTGGGGCGAAACTTGAGGAATGTTGGCGCCGGCGGAAGTCCCTTAACTTCACGAGCTTTGTTGCGTACGTGGAGGAATGTGGGCATCGGTAGGGGTTCCCTTGGTTCGCGAGATTTGAGTTATCTCCCTGTCAATTTCGTACATGCGACTTATTAATTTGGTAACTTTGTTCGTATTCTTAAGGAATTAGAGAGCTTTCTATTTCCATATATTCCAACACATTTGTTAATTGCAACACTATTTTTTACTTTTAATTTAAGTTGTTCGTTAAAAATGAAAGCGAGAAAAACAAACAACTTTGAGCCTTAATTGAAAAGGATGTGAATTTATTAGTATATTGTTAACATTTTAGTGATAAAAACCTACACATCTAAAAAGTGTCTTAAAACTATCAAAAATCTTAAAGCCTAACTACAATTAAAAGCATTTTTATTAGCCAAATTTTAGACTAGTAATATTTGTCCTTAAATCTAATTAAAATTCAGTATAAAAATAGAACTCATTATGAGTGAAAAATTATTCAGTCTTTAGAAACTATCTAGGATCCACATGAAATTAAAGGATTACAATTTAGGTATTATCATACCAGTATTACTCATATGTCATCCTAGAGCTATTCTTTAATAGAATAAAAACAAATACATCTGAAAGTAACTGCTTTTAGTGAGAATCATGCTCTATATCAGGTGAAACGTATTCTTCATCAAACTGATATTTAGATTCCAATCTTTCTTGACTTGGAATAAAAACTGCTACGAATATTACGAGCGCCAGACAAGATAAAGCCATGAACCAAAACAACCATCCAATTCCAACGAACTCTATGAATCCAGTATATCCTCTCGTGAAGAAAATAAGTATACCCCAGCTAAGAGATGTATATAATGCTCGTACAACAAAATCACGTGATTGTGGCACCAAGATTCGAATATATTTCCAGGAGATCCTATGCAATCCCATACCATAAAACAAAACGTATACTCCGTAGCAAATTAATGGTAGGTAGATATATTCCTCTATTTCTGTGTAAGAACCTTTGTAATGTAGATAGGATCCTAGGACTAGTAGTGATGTAGCTTGCAATAGTGAAGTGAAAAGTAATGTGCTTTTGTCACTTAGCGTGATCCCCATTAATTTTTGCAAAGAAATGCCAACTAAGAAAACGGCAGCTATAACAAGCGCTGACACATCAGGTGTAAGTTCTCCACCTAAAAAAGAAATGTAGATATATAGTAGAGAAATTTGCAAACATGATAAATATAGATAAAAACTTCTGTATGAGATTTAAAAAAATTTTTGTATGGTTTAATAGTAGTCAAATAGGTAGTGGCAGTCTAGTCAATGTAGAAAGTTTCTGTAAGGTTCGCGTCCAAGTTAAATTGCTCGGCTAGGAACTTTTTTCACTTCATTATTACTGAACTTGGTGAAGAAGAATTTAATTTTGGCGGTTAAAAATTATGAATCACTGACTTAATAGATTCATTAAAGGTCTTAGGTATAGATGAGGAAAAAATCATCTGAGGCTAAGGCGTATGTTTGTAGATTTCTCATCAGTGGGCGTGGATTCGAAACCTGCACAGGGCACGGCGATTTATCTAGGTACCAGTGGTTGCGGTGATTCTATTGATGAGAACTGTACTTGCAAAGCCACTGGGATGTTGCACAGTAAGAATTTCATTACAAAAATTGTGGTTCACTTGCAACATTTGTTAGGTTAAAATTTTCCGATCTCCTCTTCTCTAATTTCCCCCCGCATAAGCTGTGCTGTGTGCATCATAAGGTTGTTCATTGAACTTAGGCAAAATACCTTAAGAGAAAACAACCTCGATAGATCGCCAAAATGAAACTGAGACAGGCAGGTACTGCATACACTAAATTTTGCTTGGAAAATAACAGGAAATCCTAAATTCAATTGATATGAGACAAATGTTTTAGAAGCAGGGAATATCCAGACGAATTGTCTTATTTACTGGAAATAGATGCTATATTTTCATAATACATTTGAATGTATTGGAGCCAACTGATCTATATTGATTGATGTCAATGTCGCCAATGCTACTGGTTGCAATTTTTGATGTACCTCTTCTGTGGAAGTCAAAAGGGATTCAAGGTAACGCGTAATAACCAATATCAGCATTTAATCGGAACTTCTTCATTACAATCCCTTAAAAAGTAATAATGTCACCAAATCCATTTGTATTTGTAATTTTATGCCACTTAATCAAAAACCTTCGAAACTACAAGCCATACACAAGAAGAAGAGAGAGAACATTGAACTCTTTTTTATGAATGCTTTAAGGTAGGCGAAATTGGGCTTATATACTTCGTCAGTCCATGTACTGTTATTTCGAAGCATTCATAAAAAAGAGTTCAATGTTCTCGCTCTTCTTCTTGTGTATGGCTTGTAGTTTTGAAGGTTTTGACTTAACTCCTTGAACATTAAAAAGCGGAAATGCAGAGTCTCGCCAAAAAGAATAATGAAGTCATCTGTGTTAATATTTATTGGGGAAATTTAATTTAATTGATTGGACAATATCAAAACCTAGTTTCAAACGGATTCAGAGATATCATTACTAGTAAATTCGTACCGAATTCATATTCGAATCTTATTCAGAAATAGAGCTCCGGATGTCCAAAATTTACACCTGTTTCTGTGCTTTCAAAGTAGAAAGTAGGAATAAATTTAAGAACAAATTTAGCCACGTCTCTAGATAGGCTACTTTCTTAAGAGATATTAACAGAAAAAAGCTTTCACAATTATATATTTGCACAATAAAAATTTCACTTACCTAAGATTCTGAAATTCCAACTCAAGAAAAAGAAACATCCAAGTACTCCACACAATTGATCGAATATGACAAGTCCAATTGTAGGGATTATTTTGCGAACACTTAGAGGATGTCTTACTACATTCTTGAAGGCGAAATTTTCCACTTTCCTGTTGCACCAGTAGTGAACATCTTGGTCAACTTCATCACCAATTTCTCTAAATCTACGTAAAATCTCCTTAGCAGCATTACTCTCTCCTTTGTAACACAAATATCTCGGGGACTCAGGCATAAAGAAGAAGCCGATCAGTAGAATTGCTGGAGCCAAACTTGACACAATATTTATGAGTTGGTAATTTTTCAATAGCACTAAAACGAAAAAAAAGATCCAAATAAATTGATAAAATCTTTGAATTGTAGGCACGAATTCTTTTCTGATAATGCTAAACGAACATATCGTCTTTACAGACGCATAATTTATTAAGAAAGCAAAGCAATTCGAATTATGTTTGACCTAAATGAGGCGTTCAGAAAGTTTTCTGATAACACAAGAATGAAGGAAAATGTATTCTAAGAAATTGCTAATGCCAAGCTTTCCTTTAAATATAAAAGGAAATTAAACAAGCATGACTAGTTGGAGCAGGCAGTTTTTTTTTTAATGGTGGGATGTATTTTTATATTTAATTCTCTTTTCTCAAGCTATGTCAAGAAAAGCAGATTCTTAAATTCATTGACTGTCTTTCCAAAGAAATTTTTTTACTTGGAATAAAATGTGTGAATATTTTATTTTTATAATTTTTGTCGCAAAGTACAGATTGTATTGCGTTATTTCAAAGCTATTGAAGTTTTTTGCTTTTCGAAATAGCTTCTGAGTAAATTGTCCATTCTTGCAATGATACGTAATCAAAATAATTCACAGTCAGTCAAAATTTCGTAAAATAAAATTTTCTATAATACGAACAAAATTTGAGAGTAATTCTATTAGAGAAATACATTTTTATGAATTATATTACAAAAAACAGGCGCAAGTATAAAAATCTAGTCTTTCTATTTCTTTTGTGAAACTTTTAAGTTCTTTAAAAACCTTTTATGAAATTGCTTAAAAAACGCATTAATTTCCATATCTGTTTTATTATAGATAATCCTCCTGGTGATTTGGTACATGTTCAATGGTTCACCATTGCGAAAATATTTTGGAGATTTGGGAATTTAACAGAAATTTTCTTCGGATTGGTGGCGGTCAGTACTAAAACTCTTTAAAATTTATCCTTTTTTTTGTTATTTAGTGCCGGGAGAAATTGAGAAAGACCCAAAACTTCACATGTGAAAAATCTCGAAATAGTTGTTGATAGTTTTTCTAAAATGGACAGGTATGGGATTAATGAAAATAATAATAAAAAATAATTGCTACAAAATACAATAACAAGAGTCGCCTTACAATTGGTCTCCCTCTTGCTAAAGTCCATGCGCATAGAATATTTTGACTTCCATACATCAAAACATGCTTTTAGCCTACTTTATTTCTTATAAATCACACATTTTACGTACTATTGTTTTATGAATTCGAGAAACTACGTGGAATAGAGATGAAAAGATATTATGTTACTTTCGGTAGACTAAAAATAATAAACGACATTAGGCAAATTCATTGCTCCTGTTAAGAGAATATATGTATAATATTTATCAAAGTGCACGAATGAAATTAAGAAAATATGGCTGAAAAATTACTGCATTATTAATTCGCGCATCCTTGTTGAATTAGTGATATTGTTCAGTTTGGCAATAGTGAAAAAAGTGGTAGAATAATTCCAACGAATGTTAAAAGACAAACTACACGGTAAGGTTTCCGGCCCGCAAATACAGGTGAAGCAAATTTCCTTGCGGTTATGTCGCATTTTCTTAGGTCAGTAATATTTGTGTCAAAGTTTCCATTATACTGCCATGACCCATTGATAAGTACACAGCGAGCATTGTTTACTTCGCAAAGTTAGTAAAGATTTAATAACTACTTGCTAAATATCCTCGTCTGATCTCCTAGATAGTAGAAGTAATGGTACCGTTTTCTTGAGTGATATGGATCTATATTGAACAGATGTTTTTTTTGTTGAAGTTACAATACGTCCCAAGATATTTGAAAGAATTCATGCATTCGAAGTTTTAATGACCAACTATAAATTTCTACCCGAACAAATTGGAAATTCTGAGTTACATGTATTAAGATTAAAACAGAAATTTTAATATAGCATAGCATTATATAGCGTATATTAAGGTAATTACGTTTTAAAAGATATTAAACCCATTACTATATATATATTGCTATTGTATATACATATATAAGATAGGTTTACATTCCGTTAAGTTATTTAAAGAAATCATATCTCTTCAGTACAGCGATATAGGTTAATGGAGATCAAATGCCAATTCCTCTAACAACCGGTAATGATCACTATTTAGCTCCTTGATACATAGTTAAAAAAGATAAAAGCTTGATAGAGTATTCATAATACTACAAAAAAAGAAGCAACCGCAGTATCTACTCCACATACGTTAATTTCTTATTTATCAGCGCCATTATGTGATGGATAATAAAGTAATAAAAAATCTGTAGATGCAAGGAGAACCACATGCCATGAAGTGACCATGAGTCGAACACGTTATGATAGGAGTAAATGGGCTTATAAAGAATGCATGTAAGGTCAGTCGCTTATATATTAAAACGTTGGAAAAAAACAGTTCACTGTTCGTACTCAATGACAGTTCGTGATGTATAGTTTTGAAGGTTCTGGTCACAGGTAAACATTGTACGACATGTAACGCCATCAGAAGTTATTCGATTTCTTTATGACGTATTTGTCTTCATACGGACGGGAAGTAATCTGTTAAGAATTACGTAAAGTTTTTCAGTGCAAAAACCTGTGCTAAATACCATTTACAGACGGTCTCTTAGTACGTAGTACCTTTTTAAAAGTTTGCGTACTTTCAGTGTCTTCTATTCGGCATTGCTAGGATGGACAATTTTAAAAGAAAGTTATATAGGTAATACAGTATGTATATATAATCAAACCACCTAAACAATTTCAATTATTACAACTCGAAATAGATATTCAAGGCTTTCTTTCCAATAACAATTTGATCCATTTAAAGTGTCATAAATTTTCATATATGAAAACAAGCACAAAATAGTTGAAAACTCACCTGCAGCATATTCTATAAATATCCCAGCAGCTAGAAAACTGTGCCAGATGTAATCAAGAGTAATTCTCAGTTCAGTGGAAGCAATGTCCTGTGTATACATAGGAAGTAATAGCTGAAGGCATCCTGTAGCAATACCGGCCAGTAATCGGGCGCAAAGTATCGTAATGAAGCTTTGACTATTGGAAAATGAAATGACATTTTGCCATTTAATTCTATTTATATACGAATCGATTTGAATTTGACTTACAATAGTGCAAGGAGAATCCATGATGTCAGAAGGAATCCACATCCTATCAATATTAATAGCTTACTGCCCGCAAATCTCCATATTTTATAGACGATAAGAGGAGACAATGTGGCACCTAAGCAAAATCCAGACATAATCCATGAAACTTGCCGTGGCGTCATATCTTCTATCTACAAATCAAAGTTGAACAATTATACGTTACATATATATCTTTGGATTTTAGTAGCTTTAAAGTTGTTAAGGTCAGTCGAAGGTTAAAATTACTTACCGTCAACGGAAATGTTTTTGATGAAAGTACGTGAATGGCCGCAGAGCTCCATCCAATGCAAGCTCCGATACAAAGAGCTCCAAGTGATGCTGTTAAACAAAAAATACATTTTTTCATTATTGTGTCAGTGACAGACTTCTGTTTTTTAATTTTCGAAATTGTTTCCTGATGGATGATTTATGTGGAAGAAATTTGTTGGAAAAGTGATTGGCATGATATAAAATTTTATTGTTATTGCCAACGAATGGCATTTGATATTTTCGCGTCAATGCTAAAAAAATTGTATCGAAATGAAATACATCATTGAAATATGACAAGTACGTGTTACAAAATAAAATTTTTAAGTATATTAAGGAAAAGAAGTGGGCGTTTAGTTTTCGTATTCGAATCTAAAACTCTTCATACAGAGTAAGTAAGATGGGGATGGGGAAGTAGAAATGAAGAATACTTACAGCCTGATTATTGTTTTGAAAAAGTAATAATTAATTAACGAACGAAGGCTTCACTATTGTTGGAACATAGATTTCAAAACAGAACACAGTAACATAATAAAGGAAATAGGTACGTTTAAATAGATTTAAAATGATAAAAAAAGGTGCCTTAATAGCCTATGCAATCGCCCCAAGGACCCCATTTTGAATGTGAATACAAAACGTGTGATAACGGGAAGAGGGATGAATGTTTTGTTGTACTATTTAAATTTACTTTTAACTCTTTGAGTGCTAAGAACGCATATGAAGAACAACAAATTATTCCAAGCCTTTAACACTAGAACGGCCGAACTGCTTAAAACAGACATAGGAATAATACGCTGAATAATAAAAATTAAAGAGAAGAAATTACAACGGAAGAAATTACAACTTAGGGGCTAATTAAATCGTACTATGAGTTAGACAGATCCAAGCTCTAGATTGTTGGTTATATTAGATACATTCTCAGACGCTTACCAGAGATAAATTCCATGAACAGAGCATAGTCAGGATCAAAGCTTTTTTGGATCTCATTATACGAAGCCGCCAACATATCACACAGACGGATCTGTTTTCTAATGATTTAGATACATTTCTAATATTTGCAAGATGACGTAGAAAAAACTTAGAAGAAGCATAACGGTGTTATGCAGATCGACGTACGCAACGAAAACGGTGACGCTTATCGGCATACTATTCAAAAGTAAAATTAGACATATTTTTCACATTCGCTTAAAAATAGTCCGCTTATATTGATTACTTTTTCAAAAATGTGTGAGGATTTTTTTGGATAAACCCTTTTATAACAAAAATTGTACAAGCGAAGGGTAGAAAAAAATCAAAATCAATCAAAAAATAGCAATTAAAAGCGTAATAACAACACTATTACATATTTTTTTATAAATTTGTTAAAATTTGGTGCCGCTGCATCAATAACGATTACCTGAAAGCAATAATTTTTTTACCTTCTTACTGTATCAATCTGAACACAAATTAATTTATGTGCAAATATTTCATGACAACAGATTATTTTGTTGTCCTAAAGGGACGAGTTATAGCTTGTTGGAAAGGTAACAAAATAAGAAACTCAAGGAAAATAAACAAAATATTTTATGTACATAAATTAAAGAAAAATGGGAACAATCGATATTTTGTTAAGATTGAAAACGTAGATAAATTTTCTCCCTTGTTCTGGATAAGGTATTTTGTTAGTAATGTTTTGGCGTTGGATGGATGTCGTTGTGATAATTAGAAAAACAAATATTAATAAAATATAAAGGTGACCTCTATCAAAAACAATAACTATAATCATGCTATAACTCGGAAACGGTTGATAGGTGAGCTCTATCACCCCCTTTCTTTTGTACCACCAGAAAGGAAATAGCCTGTGTGTTTGTGCATCTGTGAAAGTTTGTAAAATATCAGTAGAATATTTGTTTCATCTGGCAGTCTTAAAGCACGAGCCTAGGTTTTTGTTGGACTTTGCCAAGAACGTCACAATTGCTTGGGATTAATAACATCCCAAAATAAATAGTTTTGAATGGAACCTGTGTACAAGCCTTCGTTATTGTTTGACATTTTCTAAACGTAATCCAATTAGAAGCTACACATGTGCCAAAATAGTCCTAAACTAATAAAAAGAAAAATCTTTCCTAATTTGCGTTTTCGTAAATTAACCTAGGTATGACTCAAAAGCGATAGTGCGTTAATAATCTTTGAATTTAATTCGTATCTTACGATATCAATGGCTCCTTACTCATACCTTCTTCAAACTTGAACGTATGTGATTATATTCCTAAATTCAAGACGTATGTGATTGCCTTTCAACTCAATAACTGCCCTCTAATATGTGCTTTTAAAATATATGATATAGGTTTGAACAGATCTAGGAGGTGAGGAAATTTCGAATTATTTTAATTCATGAGACTTTAAGACACAGGGTTGCCTCAGGGGCAGGAAGAAAATGTTAAAATTAGAAAGCATTTAAAATTTATTCCTCGGGAGTAGTATTTTTAACATTTGCTTTCCAATCAAGAAACCTGGCTATTCAATGGATATATTCACCAGCCTTTATTCTGTGCTAACTTTTAATATACTTTATGAGTACCATTGCCAAACAAAAATTAATTCATTTTTCTAAAACAGCAGCTTTAAATCATAAAAAAACATTTAAAGAGAAATTCTAATTTATCTGAATAATTTTTCCTTCAAGTTTTTAATACATATATTAAATCAACTAGGGAAGGTTATTGAGAGGTCTGCACTCTAGATTTAGGGAAAGCTCCCTACCATTTACGAGAAATAATGATGATATAAAATTTTTAAATGAATCGAGGAGGAAATACCAATTCCATTTAGACTAAGTTCCACAAAAACGAACTTGAATTATTTCAACATTTTCTCTTGCCAACTTTTTCATTAAAAAGAAGTAGGTACCTCACTTTTATTTCAGCTTGTGTTCGGAGGGAAATATATTCATTTGCAGCTAAAATTTAAAGGGAGACTTTTATTTTTAAAGCATCATTTTAAAGCATTAATATCAGGGCAAAAATGTGCTTCAGCTTGGAGACTATCATATTTGCATATGCATTCAGCTGTACACATGTGTAGAATATTTAAATGAAAAAGCTAAATTTTAAATGAAAGAGCCCACTTTAGAATACTTTTCTTCCAAAATGAGCAAAGTTTTCGGGGAAATATATTTTCGCCTAACCCAAATTAACTACATGTGCTTTTATTTAAATTTCACACATAAATTATGTCTTGTGAAATATACGTAACCGTAGACGTAACGTGTTGGAGTGAATTTCAATTCAAAACCTGCATCAAGAAAAGTGTCAGAAGCGGTTTTCAATTTATTTTAAAGAAGTAATTTATAGGTACAAAAACACTCTGTTAGACCAAAAAATGTAAGCAAACAAATTGAAAAATATTGGTTTTTTTTTTATTTTGAACCAAATACTATTCTATTGTGCATATTGCAAGACATATGCAAAAGGAAAGTGAGAAAACAGGAACTGAAATAATATTAGGTCGAGTCATATGAAATGGCCGATTTTTATATAAGAAGTTTATGTTGGATATTTTTGAAAATTTGTTTTGACTTTAATCAAAATTGAAACCATTTGCATCCACAACATTCTTCTAATGGGATTCTAATGAAAAAATATCATTTTCCGATGCAAGAATGATTCGAATCTTCTGAAAAGGTGAGACAAAGAGAGAGAATAAGGTTAAAGGCCCTAATAGTGTCCATCCACTTACAGTCCGCCTGCAGGCCATGGCATGTCAGATCTGGACTGACGACTTTGTCTAACGTCGGCCACACATTATTCAGGCCACCTGACAGTACAGGTCCTCAGGCCATGTACTGTCAGGTAACGCCTGACAGATTGCCTCAAGTTTCACCACACACTAGGACTGAAATCGCCGGATCGGTCAGTTTGTTTTTGAGCAGAATGGCAACTATATGTAGAATGCTAGGAGCTCTTTGTACCCCTTCTGTAGAAGCGCCATATCCGAGAAACACTTCGATTTAACTTGCGATAAAGCATTATGACGCCCGTAAATGTTTACAAATTCTGCTACAAACTCTTCCTTTCTATCCATTCGCAATAATCTAATTTAGAAAATTACACAATGCAAACGAAATATGAAAATATCGCCTCAAGCTTTTATGTCGAGGGTATAGAGAAGAGGTGCATTAGCAACATTTTTAAAGAAGCAGATGAATATCCTTATCTACGCCTGCGAAACCTTAAGAGGTAATAACCCATGGTATTACAGGTATTACAAAGTAGTTCTATACAAAAATTTAAAAATGTATGACTTTTTGTTTAAATCAGGGACATCTTGTATTTCCCCTTGTATTATTGTAAAATTAGAAGAACATTTTGATCATTCTTTAACTGTTTAAGTAGAAAGATGCCATGTAACTTTATTCGTATTAATAATTTATGAAAACACTTGTTTCATTGCACCATATATATATTTTTTTAAATTAATTGATTTTGGAGCCATATACGGTCATGAATCCCGTTTCTCTTGAATTTTCCCATTTTATCACATTTTATGGTCGAAATTGCGGAGCCTTTGGTGTATGCAACCCTTAATGTTCGATTATTTTGATAATAATATTCGCTGCTTGAAATCTATATACTGATATTGATAGTTTATCACAAATATTGAATCTATGGCTGGAAATTGTGTTACAAAGGCAGAATTGTAATTTCATTGTTGGCTTATATGGCCACAATTAATTTATAACTATGAATCTAAAATGCCGTCAATATTTCTCTAAAATTGTTACTAGATAGTCTATGGTGTCATTTAATAACAAACTAGAACAATTTATTTTACTTTGTTCTGCTCCATTACTACTATATTGGGATAAAACATTTTGTTTATTAATTTACAGAAAAATGTGGAGAAAATCCCATAATTGCTTGTGGCCATAAATTTGGAAAATTGCATGGTTGTGTGGCGTATCAAAATAGTAGAAATGAGAGTGAAATAGCTTCTCAATCCAGTATATGTAGCAATGGCTACACTACAGCGATGTGAAATAAGTGTTTTTTAAAATGTAAAATATCGAAACTTTGTAAGTATGAAGGTATGCTCTGGTGCTTATATCGAAGGTGGTTTTATACAAACAGCATTTTAAGAAGAGTTAAATTAAATGGAAGAAGCCACACTATCCGACATATTTCTAAAGGCTCTTATGTATATAATACTTCTGTCGAGCAATTCCAATTATTAACTTCTACAATATAATATAAAATCGCCTTTATTTTTTAAAGGAAGAATTGTGAATCACATTTGAAATAGATTTGCATGTTTTTCAAATTTTTCGAATAAATTTACTGCACACTATCGCATGAAAACGACATTAATTGCGTCACGGATATCTGCGTCTTCCAGGCCGTTAAATTCATTATCAACATTTCCGCTGGACAGTCTAGACATGATAAGGAAATATGTGTAACGTGTTCACATCAAAATCACGCCACTTGCTTCCACATCACATTTCCATGAACGATATTTCTGGGATGATTTAAGAAAATAACTTAAGAAAGAAATCTCACCAAAAGTAGACGCTAATACTGCATAGTTCCTTTCAAAAAATTTCGAGGATTTTGTATAATCCTTGGGAAGCATGCACTTCCGTGAGTTGGTATAAGTTAATTCGCGCATTTCCCTAAGTTATTTTAAGTTACTAAAACACAATTTAATCACTTGCACAATTTAAACAATACTAAAGTCCTGCACTGCAATAATTATAATAATTATTTAATTAGCTTGTTTAAGCGTTAAATAGATCCAGTGAGACCGACACATATGTTTATTACTACTTAATCAGAATGTTCTTTCTTGAATCGAATCTGAATAAGTACTGAGGCTGGATCTGGGCGTGAGGTCTATAATGACTTTCTTGAGAATCTCTTATCAAACTCAGCTTCGTAGGGAATATGGTCTGATTTGAAAAAATGACCTTTCGGCACCGGCGTTTACATCATGTTGACATATACTAGATAAGAAGTCAGAGGAGTATCTGTGTGGTGGCCTTTTCACATTTTTAATAAAAACGTACACCAAAAATTAGTTAAATCCAAGTGAAAAGTATTTTAATATTAGCGGATGTTGGAGGGATATTTTTTTCACTGCGAAATTAAAAAGATAACTTCATAGAATTGCAAAAACGTAAATATGTTATCTAATTATTAATTAGCAAAGATACATCTAATCTTCTTTCTAATTCGGTTAAAGGAAACATTAATTACCGTTAATAGCTATTCATTTTCCTTTGGTGATTGTTTTTATTATTAAATTACTGGGTTTGTATCTTGTATTTTAAATATAATAAATAGATGCGATTTTTGCGATATAACTAATACATCTTATCATGCTGAATAATAAATATGGTAACATTTCTTTCTTAAGGAGTAACCTTTGTAGTGAAGAGGATGTCAATTAATAAATTTAATTATATTCGGCATTCATGACCCAAATTATTGCTGTCTGGAGGCACGTTTCTTTTCAAGATCTATTAGACTATTAAGACTGGTCTTGAAAATAAGTCTCGCGTTTTTACATATACATTTTTTTGAGTTAAAATCTGTCCTTGTAAAATCTAACGTTGTTTACTTAAACCCAACTTCTTTTTAGAGCGCCCCTAATCTTAAATTAATGCGGTTCTTTTCATGTATACGCTTGTTTTTTTTACAAGGATGCATTTTTTAATCTAAACACAAGATTACCACTTTTTTACATGAACAAAATAGGTAGTGATATTTTGTTACATAAGTTAACAACTTTAGATAAAAGAGTAATTTATGTTATAAAGTGAATATATTATAATTCCGTTGAGGGTTCTGTACGATGGAGGATGGTTCACAGAGCTTTATATGACTGCAAGGGAATGCAACAGAATTGCTGATGGAAGAGGACAACAGAACGGAAGCCATTATTAGCATTAGGATGAGGATGAATGCAGGCGAAACGTTGCTGCAACTTATTTTACCTTTTGATAAACTCATGTGTGTTTCATATCTAGTAATTTGTTATAACAGAGCCATTGAAAGAAAATTCCAGCTCGAATACCAATATATTACTGAATGCTAAACCTTAAACACAAAACCAATGTTAGCCGACCGCTAGTCAAGAGTTAACTGAATTCCAAGATAAAAATAAGTGTATATCTCTTGGCTCATAAAATGGAAAAATATATTGTAAGCCCGTCCAAGTTTTTAGTCTAGGTTCCTTCTATTGTCGTTTTGGTAGGCTATAATTCATCCTGATCAACTTTTCTGTCGGAGGAACAACAACTGTTATGAACATCTTGTTGAAAATAGTGAGTTGCTTCAACTATATCGACATTGGAATAAATTTCTTAAAAAAGATATTTTAAACTTTGGCGATAGAAGTATTACTTTCATTACTCTCATTTTTTTTTAACTGAAAATTTTCAGTTCTTATTTGTTAATAAATTCACTTATTTACAGTTATTATTTTATTCCTGGAAAAATTAATTGCCACCTTGTTAACAAGACTGATAACTTACCCAAATAATTTAAAAAATTTATTTAACCACAGAAATTTCAGAGCCTTAAAGGTTGATAAACCGCCCAAATGAATGTTTACGTAGAAAAAGTTTTTTTTCATGGTAAAGTTCTACCCCTAAAACTTTGAATATTAAGATTAAGCGAAGCAGGAAACTTTCTTAATAAAGCACTGTTACCACCTGTTGAGCTAAAATTAAGAAGTCGCAGGAAAAATTTTAAATAAATTTAGGGAACTTGCGAAATTACAATTATTAAATGTTTGATATTTTGAATATTTTCGCAAGATTGCTTGAAAGTCGTCTTGGTTTTTTTATTGGAGATATGTAGAAATAAAACGAAAAATTTAGAAATTTTATCGTGCAGCTAGTACACGTTTCAATTTGACAAACAAACAGTTGCAATTTTAGTAAAAATTTTAATATCGTTTACACTAGACAGCAGCACCAAAACAATCGACAATTTATTCTACGCACACTTGATCCTTTTTTTATGCAACGGATGCGTGCCATGTAGAAAAAATGCACAAAAGCAAGGAAAGTAAGAAACAACATAAAAAAATCAGCGTAAAGGCAAGTAAATTGCGTAAAAAACTTCGCAAACGTAAATTGTATAGAGAAAATTACTTTTTACTTCTCCCTTATAAATATAACTGGTACTGGTATATATATATATATAGAGGAAAGTAACCAAATATGGAATACCATTTGGTTTTTGTGTTATAAAACAAAAAGATATTGTAAATCAAAAACTTTTATTCTCATTTATTATCAGTCATACAGTTGCGCTTAACTAATTGACAGTCTTGTTTTACATAGATTAATTTAAAATAAAAAAAATTCTCAAAAACAAAATCAACATAAAGGCACCTAATTATGGAATAGGTACCCAAATATGGACTACTATAAAACTAAATTTCATACTAATCAAAAAGTATATCAGATTTTTTTTACTAAACACAATTAGACAAAAAAAGACCTCTAAAACAATCAAACAAACATGTAATCAACGCATAGTTATAGTATACAATATTATTTCCAATCATGTTTTGAGAAGTACTTAGTT
>QYTT01094766.1:69034-99895 GCA_006980735.1 Dasypogon diadema
TTTTTTTTTTAAATTCAAGTGTGAACGCCGTTTAACTAATAAAGGAATTGTTAAAGGGCTAAATAGTAATTCCATTTTTTTCTGTGGACCAGTGAAGGATACTGCTTTTCCGCTCCCTCACAGTACAGTTAAAGCGTGTCACCTATTGTTGCTTTCGTACAGCTGGCTGAAAACTCTCTGCAAAACAAAAAACTCTCAGACAAATGGTCTGAATGTAATATAAATGAATGTATGAAGTTTGAAAAATACAACTGGTGAATTTCAGGATATGTTTTCTGGTGTAAATATTCATGTTATCGTTAGCTTAATGAGAATGTTAACTCCGAACTGGTTTCCACTCCCAACAGTCCCAACTATACTATCTTCAGAACAGAAGTGTTCGTGTGGGGTGGGGCTCACTGAAAGTGGAGATGCGGTTTACGTTCATAGGTCTCTCATGGGCTCCGTTCTCATGTGCCATTCTCTTGGACAAACGCTTCAATTCTTAGGCATTGAATTAAATTCTGATTTGTATATATGTGCAGTTTTTATTGTTTATGCATCTTGAATTTTTGGCTGACTCGGTTACATTCACGTGCAGTGATTTTAAAAGTGTAAAAACTGATGGACGTGTTACGGCTTGCAATGAAATATCGTGGAATGTACTTTATGAGAATACAAGTATAGACCGAGAAATGCGTATCCAGCACACCACAACTCTAGTGTATGATAGGCCTTATAGTATTGTATTTAAATGGAATAAAAAAATAAACAAGTAGGGAAGAGGAAAAGAGAATATGTAATATGAATATTACTATGTAATTATTTTTTATTTCTTACATACTTAGAATTGACATATTCATTATATCTAGAATTTGAAGTAAAAACCCGGCATTTGATAACAATTTGTTTTTTCTACAATTTTTTCAGACCTTAAACGGACTTAAGTAATTAGAACTCTGTGGGAGCAGAAGAAGAAGAATTAACTCTATACTCCATGGATTCTAACCGTTCTTTTGAGCTTTCATATTAGTATTAGGTTTTAGGAAAAGCTTCTGAGCTGTTTTCTGTATCGGAGTGGGTATTTAGGGCCGATTCCAATCCAAGTCTACGTGTTCGTCTTCGTCTTGTTATAACAATTAGTGACGCCAGATCGAGACGAGCATCAAGCAAGCTTGTTCCAATTAGCTTGCTTTGCTTGATTTTTGACATTTCGTTCATCTTCCATGGTTAAGACTAATGTGCCTAATAGGCAGACTCCAAGTCGCAAAAATGAAAATGAAAATAGGCCACATCCTCCCATTCCTTGGTTTAGCTGGCATATTGAATTTTTTGATTATTGCACATAATTCAATAAGCAACCTATCACTTTAAAAGCTTACACAGATGAGTTTTATGATATTCCAAGTCAAAAAAACAAAAATAAGCTATGAGGAAAAGAGAATAAAACGCCATTTGTTTAGAGGAGCAAGTAGGTAAAACATAAGATTCTAGAAACACATTACTAGGTATAAATGGTATTGGGAAATGGAGTAATAAAAAAGGACAATTAAGAAAGATGTTACAAAATATTATAATTAGCAGTGGTTGGAGACACTTACAATGTTATGCTGTTAAATAGGTATTTGGGATAACAGAAAAATATAATGCAATAGTAGTAATGAATCACTGCGTAAACTGCGTAATTGAGCTCCTTTTACGAGGAAAGTGAATAAGAACTTTAAAAATTATTAAGTATTCTTCACCTCAAAATAAAATTAAAAAATCTAAAGGTGTCACTGAAAAATTCTTATCTTTCAAATAAGTGATAAGCAATAACACATATATATGTCCATATAATTTGTAATTCTAGGTGCATGTATGGGGTACGGTTTGAAAGGTAACCTCATGGGCTAACAATAAATGAGAAATAAAAATTATGTTAAAATCGTAAATTTTGCAGAAATTTAGTTGGAAGTTGGAAAAATTGTACTGGAAAGTTGAAATTTGAAGTTTGACACCCTACATTTCTTGTTTCCGAAGACCTTCAGTCTATATTAAAAGACCACAAAAATTTCTAACAAGCGAAAAAGAATCAGGTCTCTATGTTGATAACAAGAAAAGTTATACACTGCAAGGATGCCCTTACCTTTTACTTTAGCGGTACTTATACTGAATTTTCCGATATATCTCAATAATGGCATAATATCTTAATATATAATATACTGTGCAAGAGGTATGTTAAAGTTTTAATAATTGACGGAGTCAGTGTCAACTCTGCAGTTAAAACAAGAGTTTGAAAGAATTTCATTACTAAATTCACACATTACTTCAAAATCAGAACTAGCAGAATTTATAAATAAGAAATCACGTTTAGAAATTTACTCGTTCAGTAAACAAAGTTACGAACCCACAACGAGAATCATATTGATACTGTTGCAGGATATTGTAATATTTTGACTATGTCTGAGACGTGAATTAATAAATACGAAGATATTGCTATACATTATATAAACTGTATAATTAAATGTAAACGTCCTAATACATGATCAGGAGGTGTAGTTGTGTATAAAAATATTAATGATACCACTCATATATTAAGGTCATCTATGAACAGTGAATTGCAACGTACTCGATCAATCGGAGTTTCCAATAATCCCAGTAGTAGAAATTGGTGCATTTGAATATACTATGGAAAACAGATAAGTAATTTTATTAGTCACTATTTGGATATCACTACACAAAAATATTAAAGATATTATTGCGTTTATTCATCGGTCACTGCTACATATTTTGCGGAAATTGCAGCAATTTGGAATCGAAAATTATGAAAAACTACCTATAATTCTTGGATGAGATTTTAATACGACTGTGCATTAAAACTATCAATACCGTTGTATACTTTTCTTTAAAAAAACTTGATTTAATAATTTCAAACAATCCAAGTCAATGAACCAGCAAACATGGAACAACTATAGATGCAGTTTTTACAAAATTATAAAAAAGATGACGGTGATGATGTTGATGGTATAGTAGTTTTACTTCAACCGTGCACTTATGTGGATGAGACACACACCATTTTTTTAATATGTATCGCAACAAGTTTTACTACTTGCTTCAGTATTGATACGCGTCGCCTTCAAATTCCAAGCAGTATGTTTCGTAATTATTCCCGCATATAACATGGTAAGTTTTTATGTACGATTTAAAATTTAATTAACAATTTAAAGTGAGGAAGGACACATTAACTTGTTCAGTATATAAAAATTAGAAGTATTTTAAATCACACAACTTTCCCAAATTGATTAAAGAAAACCCTGTTGTTTTGTTGAAAAGAAGAATTTCGACATTTATCTTTTTTTGAAATTACTATTAGACTAGTTCTTTTATGTTTGTCTTCAATTGCAATCCATAAAACACCTACCATTCAGGTTTTGCATATCTCCATACTAACCTTGACGAGGTTTTGTGAATAGAACCAAAGGCAATTATCTAACATTAAGTTAAGTGTTTTGAAAAAGCAAACTGTTTTTTAATAACACTTTATTTCTCATATACTGATTACACACTGCTAATTAATTTCTTACCTTCATTGGAGAAGCATTGCAAAGAAAAGCAGATGCATGTTTTCCAAACGTTTTATCTTGAGCAATCAGTTGCAGAACAAATTACACGTTTTATCAGTGATTTCGTCATTAACCGGTGTAATTATTAGGGTCGGTACACCTAGTTATACGTATGGAAAACAACTGGTGCGTAATAAATGTATTGAACTACCCAATAATAGACTTATCGGCCACACATAAGCTGAAGTTATCGATCCATAACGACTCAGATTTGTGAACGTTTATCGTTCGGTTGTGCCTGATGGCCTGTAGGCACTTCTACCGAATGCTTACCTTGCAGCCCGCATGATGGTTTAAGCGCCTACAATTTACCCAATTTATGTATCTTAGATTCTAAGCTTTCGTTATCGTGCTGGAATTGCACATTCGTTGCATACACACCCAACAGCTAGAAATTCGATTTCAAAATTTCTCGCCAACAATAGGCACGTGACCGAGCATTAAATTTCTTGTACCTACCTAAGGCCGCGGCAGGTTCAGCGCGATAGACGGCACTAGAGTAGCAATGCATTGATTGCAACATTTTAAGGTAATTACTTTGGTGCAGGTGTTTTATTTTAGTCAGTTATTAGCTGCATATTTCAAGGCAAAAATAAACAACAGAGCCACAGTATGACAGTTCGTTTTTCTATTACTTTTTGTGTGTCCCAACATAAGTGTGGACGTGCACTACCTAAAATATGCATGAAAACCTAAAACAAGATGATGTATCATAATATTACGCTTGAAGGAACGACCCCAATCAACTCACGTACTCAGCATGTACTCTTGTTATCCGCGCAACAAAAGTAGCTAGGGATTTGCATTTCTGTGTATCATCCCTGGTTTTCGTTTACATCTGGATGGATTTTCAGAGAAATGTTTACGATTTGTTCCCTATGTATGTAATAAAGAAAATTGTATGATAAGATATCGCCAGGACTTAGTGCTAGGTTTGACCATTTTTTATTGGGTGAAAATGATGTAATTAAAACCAAGTAGGGAAGATGTTTATGTTATAGATGCTGCAATAAACAAACGATGAACACAGATTTATGTTACGCACTATGGTCAATTAAGGAAAATTATATAGGTTCAAAGGGTTCGTGTGGCCGGGCATTTTTTGTAATTTTATCTAATTTGAAAAATTAAGATTGCTCATGTGAAGAAAAAAAGCGATTTTTGATATAGGTTTCATATCGCAATCCTATGAAGGAGCTGTCAGTAGACAGACGGACATGTATTAAACGATTTATTTTATTTTATCGTTAATATAGTTCATTTCTGTATAGGGTACGCATAGTAGTTATCGGACGGGCACCAGTTACCTTACATTCTAATGCGGCCCATAGATGTTACGATCTGCAATACAACTTGGTCGAGTTGAACATGTAATTGTATCGTGTGTAGGGCTGCTGCCCAACTGTTTTTCAAGTTCGTCCAACGGCTGGATGAAAATCAAATTGTTTTGATTTTTTGATGGCGATCCTTAAGGTTGTTGTTTATGGTGAAGTTGTACAACGCATTGTATCAATTGCTTGAGCATGTGTAGTAAAACGTCCAACATGATGTCAAACCAAGTTGTACTGCAGATCGTAACGTATATGGGCCGCATAATAACAGCCCGCATTCCAATTTTATTTATGCCGATGTTTGTTTAAATTGTGTCCCTTCACTGGTGAATATGAATATTTTTATGCGTTGCAAACGTTTAGTATAAAAAGCCTGACGCAAAAATGCCAAAAATTCTGGCTTATTTGCAACATTTATTAGGTTAAATTTTCCAAACTCCTCTTCCTTAAAATGTGCCTCCACCTAAGTTGTGATGTGTACATCTGAGTTTAGGCAATACCTTAAAAATTTAAGTAAATTTCTCAATTTTGCGTATTTGATTAATAAACTGTAAACAATTTCGGCGAGAGAATTATTTTGAAATCACTTTTCTGTATCTCTGTATGTAAGGAAACATAGGAAGATTGTGCAACAAAATCTCTTATCTTTCTAGATAATAACAGGAAAAATCAAATCTTATTTTTACATCTCGCTTATATTTTCAGCGAATTACTACAATAATTGTGGAAGTCACAAAGAATTTCCTGTAATTTTCCACTAATCAAATTGGCCGCCACAACATGTCAAAACTGCTGACACTAATGTAAACAATTTCATTTAATATTAGATTTTTACTTTTACTGTGCAAGAATCATTCTCATATGATTCAGTTTACCTTTTACGTAATTTTCCAGACATATCAACATTTTTTGTGAGACAAAATAAAATCGTCCCACATTTTTTTCACAACCTGGCGCTACATATCAGTCAATGGAGTATACCCGTATGCCGGAAGGCGTTGCTCCTATGAAAAGCTTTTTGTTTGTTTGTTATTTTTCTTTGATTATTGTACTGAGAACAATCGGTGTTGAACAGCCCTTAATTGCCAATTTCACAGTTGTTGTGTTATCAGCAGCCAATTAATTTTGATCAATTAGGCTTGTAATCTTTATATTAAGTGTGCAGTACTTAAGTACTCGTGCATGTTAAATAATTGATAGACAGCAGTACGTATTGGTTCTTAGTGTGAACAAACTGATAACGTCTTAAACAGGTAAAAGTCATTAAGAAATCAACTAGAAAGTCAATCGGAAGTGGCTTTTGAGGATTGTTCTTTATTATAAAAATTTGTAAAAATTATTGTTTCTTTTATATTAATATAAAAGATATATTATCCCTCCTTATTGATATCAACCATACCAGAGTAAATTATAACTAGTACAGCAGGGTCCTGTCTTTACCCTTTCTTACACAGTCCTAGGCGGGAAACTTGTTCTGCGGGGGATTTTCGTTTGTAGAAATACACTGAGGGAATTCGATTGAAAAGCAGAATGCGATTATCGGACCCATACGATCGATGCGGGGAAAAAAAAGTGGACTTTGATCATTCTTCCCCTGTCATATGTCTCTGCTATAGTATTTTTGTGTTATCATGTTTTTCGTAGAAATTCCTAAATTCTTTGGATCGGAAATGGTTTTACATAGTAGATTTCCCCAGGGTGGATGGAATGTCTTTTATGTACTGTTAGTCATAATTCATATCTCTCAGGTTGTATCTTGTCAGCCATTTTATACAGACATTCTTGAAAGGCGTTATTTAATAAACATGTATTTTGGCCAGGAATGTTTCTGATGATGATCTTGATGGTGGAAGAGAAATATGCCCGGACTGAACAAAAACTGATTTCCCCAGACAAAAGAACTGGATAATCTATTCTTGACTGGCTTTAGCATGTTTCTTGTTATCTGGTGCTGATTTAGTAATTGAGCATATCATAACTCCACATCTTTTTCTATTAAACGCATTATTATTACTTTTTTACTATGTAATTATTTTTTACTTCTTACATACTTAGAATTGACATACTCATCATATCTAGAATTTGAAGTAAAAACCCGGCATTTGATAACAATTTGTTTTTTCCACAATTTTTTCAGACCTTAAACGGACTCAAGTAATTAGAACTCTTTGGGACAGAAGAAGAAGAATTAACTCTATACTCCATGGATTCCAACCGTTTTTTTGAGCTTTCATATTAGTATTAGGTATTAGGAAAAGCTTCTAGGCTGTTTTCTGCATCGGAGTGGATATTTAGGGCCGATTCCAATCCAAGTCTACGTCTTCGTCTTCGTCTTGTTATAACAATTAGTGACGTCAGATCGAGACGAGCATCATGCAAGCTCATTCAAATTAGCTTGCTTTGCTTGATTTTTGACATTTCGTTCATCTTCCATGGTTAAGCCTAATGTGCCTAATAGGCAGACTCCAAGTCGCAAAAATGAAAATGAAAATAGGCCACATCCTCCCATTCCTTGGTTTAGCTGGCATATTGAATTTTTTGATTATTGCACATAATTCAATAAGCAACCTATCACTTTAAAAGCTTACACAGATGAGTTTTATGATATTCCAAGTCAAAAAAACAAAAATAAGCTATGTCCCCCACTCCTTGGTTGGGCTGCCATGTTGAATTTCTAGATTATTGGATAAAATTCGAAAAGGAAACAACCTAACACTCTAAAATTTTGTACAGAAGAGTTTTATGAGATGAATTATATTTATATCATATAGGGTATCAAGTAATTAGCCTAAGGCTGATTATATATTTTACGTTCATCTAAGAATGATTTTATTTCAAGAAAGATATGACCAAGGGATGAGAAAACATTTTTCCCGTAGACAGATGATCAAATGTTGAAAAGTTATATCGCCCCAAAGCCCTGTGCTGTTCTGTTAAAATACATTAGATTATATGAGTTATTTCTTGTACTTGTTTTTATTTAATAACAAAGCATTAAAGTGATTTAAAGTAGGTCAAAGCATATCAAATTTTAAACACATCACACAGTGAAATTCTCGACAAAATTTTATTAAAGCAAAAACAGAAATTTAATTTTTAATCACGTATATTATACAACCTATGCAAATAATTTAACTTTTCAGTTATCTCGTATTAAAACACCAAAAATGTAAATCCACTCAGTCATAAGTTTAATCAGAATTTATTCATGAATGTTTGCCTGCATCAATTGGGTCGGAAACAAATATATTAATGGATTTAACACCACCCAGCAGTTGCTATTAAATTCCAATTATTCAATTTATTAATTACTTTAGTTTGTCAGTGTTGGCACGCAAGGCGTGAAAAATTAAGAGATTAAAGTGTGATCCTATTAGTTATCAGTGAAGTGAGTAGCTGAAATAAAATTAAAAATAGCACTGAAATATGGACATTCTTATTATAGAAATACTTTTTTATGAATTAAGTTATGAGCTTCTTTGATTTTAGTACATTCAATTCCGCTGACAAAGAACAGAAAGTAAAAAAGTAGAAGTTTACTTTCCAAAGATAATGTAAAAAAGATATATTGTCTAAATGTTTTCAAAACTCCTTAAAAAGGTTAATTTAATAGTGTTTCTGGTGGTTTCCGTGAATTTATTTCTGACTACTTATTCTTATTTTAAATTTCTGAAGGTTACGCAAATTCACAATTTGGCAGGAAACACTAAATTTTTTCCTTTTTTTTAACTCTATACAGGTTATGACAGTCAAAAGATAAACCAACGGCTATCCAATAATAGATCTCCACGAGAAAAACCAAAAATTGTTTGGAAGTGGTGGGAAAATTCTAACGAATCCCGAGGAGAAGATTTTTAGCTCGTCTCTTAGAATGAAGGTTGTAGAGTTCATACTAGATAAGGTTTATGTAAGAGTCTAATGCCGTCCCAAAGAGAACAGACAGACAAATTTCTAGTTCCAGTCCTCAATAATCCATGAAGATATCTCGAGTTTATGGTATGGGTGTAACGTAGGCAAATGCTCTACTTCTAGTTTGAGAAGTACAGAATTCGTTGGACCCATCCACGTTAAGGTCGCATATTATGTTTTCCTTGCCACTGGCGCCAATATTTCAAAAATTATTGTAGAGTTTCTTACATGCGATAGAACAGTTCAGTTTAGAGGCATAATAGGAAGACTTCACCTCTTTCACTTTTTTATATAAGAGGTTATGCAACTTTTTGAATAAAAAATAAAACTGGCAGGAGATTTGAGTCTTTTATACTGATGGTGTAGATAGTCGCGTTCTATAATTACCTTTGCGATTTCCGAAAAAAAACCAAGGGTAATCCTTAATTTTTACAAGTTTGAACTACTTTGCAGCATATTTATCGAACAACTATGATTATACGTCGTTGAGAGCTTGTATCTGTATGTTGAGAGAAGACGAGGGAGAAGCATGATCATGTTCGAATAACTGGTTCCAGTTTACATTTATACCTTCCTCAAAAAGGAGATAAATATTTAAGTTTTTAAAAATTGTGGAAATTGATTGGCCGAAAAGGTGTTGAGTAATCTCCGATTTTATATTTAGAACATAAAATATCATCGAAGAATATTGACACTAAAACCGTCTGTGGCAATACCATTAGAGCATCTATGAGACAGTTCACTCTCAGTCGTCCATCCTTGACCTGACACTTCTTGCATTCATGCAGCATGCGTTAAAGTCCAGCAAATGACCATTTAATATATTTAACACGATTCCTATGTTGTTGCCTAGAAAAGAAATTTCGTTCATTAGCAATCGTATCAAAACGAACAAGTCGAACGCATATCCAACGGTCATAGACAACACTACCATAGTCACAATGTGCCTCAACTCAGGTTACAACCCTATGATGTGCTGATCATCATCAGCGCTAAAAAATGGAATAAAAAATCTTTCACATCTCACTGCATCTCTGAATTAGCCGCAATATGCGGAAATTTCAAAGGAACTGGAAAAAATCAAATAAATTCTTCCTTCCTTTATTAATGTTATCACTTCAAAGAAATTCAGTTTGATACTCATTCATGAATACATCTCACAGTGAAGAGCTTGGGTAAAATTCAATTTACAATATTATTTATTTCTTTTTTTATTTGAGATCTGATGTAATTAAATTGTAATTATATGTATGTGCTTGAAGGCAAAATGAATATTGTATTTTTTTTGGCGAATATCAAGAGATGTTTTGTGCTTAACAACATGTGGCTCACAATTTCAGGAAATTTCAAATTGTCGAACGATTTCCTTTTTATTTTTCGAGGAAGTATAAATTGGAAATTTTACCCATATATTAATTAATTATGTTTCAGATTCAGTGATGTTTTTAATTAATTGAACAATTTAAATTAATGTGTTGTAACAGCGGCGATTTCCTTTCTATAGGCTTTGGAATTAAATATAATGTTTCAATTAATTGGATCTGTGAAAGACCCTGGCTGATTTTTAGGGTTATTCAAAAAATCGTTGACAAGGTGCAACAATACAGCCTTAGCGGAAAAAAGATCAGGGGGAGGAAAAGGAACTAAGAGGCTGGGTTAAGAAAAGCCATGGCAAATTACTAAAAAGTTCCCATTGACCCTGAAATTTTTTTCTCTCTACATAAAAAATGGCAACGATAATATTCACCTAATGCTTATAGAAGAACGCAAGAGATAAAAAATAAAAATTCGTTTCTCTTGAAAATCTAACGCTCAAGGCTGAGAGGTGCTCTCGTGCAGATTAATTTAAATTCTGTCCGGGAAGGCGTTTACATGTGCCAAGGGTTTAACCAAATCGTCCTATAATTTCAAGCAATGAACTGGGATTTTGCACTCACACGAAAATTGTTTTTTATGAACGCTTTAACATAGGAGGAAGTGGTCTGATGACTCATGTTGAATGAATTGAATATTTCTGAGTTATTTTTTCGCCTTTACCCGTGCTTCTAAGAATGTTTGTTTTTTATAAAAATGGCTGAAAGTGGTCCAAGCTCCATTAAATTATGTTGTCTGTATTTGAAATAAAAAAATAGTAAGAACAGTTTAATAGTTTTTTCGTTGCGTTGCCTTGAAAAAAGTCATATTGCGTAAAATGCATTTAAAGTTTGCCATATATTTAAAAGGAAGGCTTAAACTGGCCGCGGCGGACGCGTTACGCTCGAGGATTAAATAACAATGAAAGGACTTCGAGTTCGGTTAAATCGTTTTACAGGGAAAATCTACAGACTATATGTAATAGAAACGTGCAAAAACAATCGGCTTTTCCAACAGAAAAAAAGGGAATCCCACCTTAGCTAAGTGTAAGTTTTCCTAATATTATTGAAATGCAGAATATTTCAAATTCAGAATGTCACTCTCTATGGCAAAAGTTAATCGTTTGTAGCTGTTGACGGTTTTGGACTTTATTGTGTATTTGTGTCACTTACTTAAGTTGATTTTGTATAACTGAGTGGATATTGGCGTTTTATTTCACTGCGGACAGATAAAAAGGAAATTACACATTGCCATTAAACCTAAATTTCCTAAAAAAGGGAGAAGTGGTTTTCAACTGACTTGGTGGAACACACAATTGTTCCTAGAATAATTTTAATTTGTATATAATACTTATCTATCTGCTGTGTGTCTTGCTTATGGTCATAATGATAAAATTAAGATTAGCCTCCAAAAATTAAGACACTTGTTCTTTCAAAATCTATAAAATTTTCATTAATTTCGTCAGCGACCTCATGAATTTCTATTTAACATCGCCAAAAGACGTAAAAATTATTTTGAAGAAAACATTTCTGAAATGAAACCAAAATCTTACAATATATGCTTGTTATGTGTATTACGTATTGTCTACATCTTTAGTGCTGCCTGACTCATATCAATGGAGACTTCACGTGCCAAACATTATGAAGATACTGAAAGTTATGAAATGAAAAATGTATATTAGATTGTCATAATTTTACTTTGTAAAAGTGTCAAAATTAGAAAACAGAAACTTTGCAGTTCGGTAATAACATCTCTAATTAATAAAAGTCTATAGCATCGTTCATTGTTCTAGATCTGTTCAAAATTTTAGAAATACTACTCACGATTCAGGAAAATCCGAAAAAAAACAGATAAGGTCGTTATCACTAGAATTTTTGAGATTTTCGTTATATAATAAAATAAACTTATAAATTTCGCTAGTGAATTACTAAGCGCCTTTTTATGCTAATGTCCTTGAAAGTTATAAAACGGTAGCCGACGTAGATCTCGTCCTCAGAAGTGTGCTTGATATGATAATCTTTAACATGAATATGTCGGATCAGTGGCACATGCGAAGTCTAGACGTTTCAAGTCCAAACCCCCTTTAGAAATAAGTGCACTATAAAGCCGTAGATAGTTGGCACGAGAATGGCCAGTCGTTCAGTTATCTTAAATTATTGAGAAATCCAAATTGTAAGGAGCCCAAGTTTTTGTAGTCAAAACATTCCTATCAGGAATTTCGCAAAAAAGAAATTCTTATCTACAAGAGGAGAAATGAGTAGAGGTTACCTAGACAATATGTGTTGCTATGCTGAAAGTGGTACTCCCCTACAAATTAAGTCTCAGGCTAATTAAATGTCTGAACTGAATCAACTGGGAGCGCGCCGCGCCGGCATTAAAATATGTCACAACAATAATTCCAGTCTGTTCAAAACATATATCAGGGTGCGGTTGTACGCCGAGAAAGAATCTCTAGAACGCGCATTTACACCGCAGAAAGGCTGAGGCCAGTGAATGCGGATCATAAAGTAGACAGTGAGATTGACTGTATAATTTGTAGAGGCAATTTTCGAAGATATGTTTATAAACAGTATTTAATTTTCGTGGCTAATCAGCACCGCACGAGTTTTGACCTTTTCGCCGCGGCTCACTCACATCGGAATCATTTTTCTATCTAATTTTCTCAGATGACCGACTTCATGGGATGATCGATGAATTTCTATATTTTTTGAAAATGATTATTTTTGTGATTTTCGAGAGGTGACTTCGTTAATCAAGCTCGAAGTGAGTTTCGTTTTTTTATTTTTTTTAATGCTGTTAATTATTATAAACAACGATTAAACCTTATCGAGAAAGTTCGAAAGTATCTCCTTTCGATTGCAGTCTATTTAAATTTAACTCGGAACTTTCCTGATAAGGTCGAAGGCTATTTGGGTTTCATACTGGCATTTTTTTTTATTATTAAATATAGGATTACAGTTAGTACTTTTGTGACTTCGGAAACATTGATTTGACCAATGAAAACATAAACAAAGATAAAAGCATTCAGAACTCAAAGACGTATAGAAATTGAGGTAAAATTGTCATAAATAGCGACCCGCAGTTTAAAGAGTCTCATCCTGATTTCCTAAGGTTTCCATAAAAATCACCACTTCTTTAAGACGTGTATATTACTGAACTAGCATTTTAATTTTGTCTTTATAAAAATAACATAAGTTTATTTAAACCTTTATTACAAAAACAAAATCTTTGGTGAATTTATACTGTTTTGAGAAAAAATTCATATCCTTGCTTATAACGATAAAAGAGAAACAAATCGTCTTAGCTTGTTTTACAGATATGATTTTCATAGAGATGTAGACCCAAGTGGTTTTTGCTTAAATTTTCCGCTATAATTAACAAACTTTTAAAATAATTACGATACCGTATTATGGTATTCTCTCAGTGATACTTAACTCATTTTTGATAAAAACCGGCTTATGTTCTTTTCCCGGAACTCATTTATAAAAGGAACTTTGTATTTTCCCCGAATGGCTGCTGTAAAAGAACAACTCTTTCATATTATTTAGGAGCTATTGGGTTTAAGGTATTTGAAAATATGTACATTTTGTATTTTAAGGCATAAATAATTTTAAGAATTAATTAATTAAGAAGAAGTTTCGACTAGATACTTTAAAAGGGGAGCAGAAATTAAAAAATAGCAGCAGATATCAGATAGTACGAAGTGAATTCATTCTAGAGTATAAATGTAGCAGATCTACAACAATTGTAGTAGGGGGGCATCTCTGTACTGAATCTTTACATCAAGGCCATCTTCCATAACAAAAAAGGTCAAAACTCTTATGTTGGACCAGCCAAATCTTGGTAGGTAGGCATGCAAGTTAAAGTGGTAGAGTGGAGCTTCTCATGCTAAAATTTTTTGAGGCAAGGATTTTTTAAGAAGCCTACTATCTGGTGGTGGGCCTTTCAGGTACGACCTCAAAAAGACTGATATAGTTAAGGATGGCACGCATCGATTCTGACTGGAGGACTACGAGAGCGAGTGACCAAGCAGGCGTTCAGTGATAGGTCTCCATGAGACAAACAAAAAATGGCGGAATGGGGCAATCCTAATTTTTTCTGCTACATGCTAAAATAGTCGGTTCCAAATAAATTTCAACCTAAAGAAGTGGGGATTTTGTGTACTGCCAACTGCCATTTATCCCAGCTACTATGCATGTACAAGAATTTGCTGCGATAACCTCAATATTGTTAAAAATATGGTAAAATATTGCAGGTATTATATGGAATTTGGTTAAATTTTTGGGCTCTGACTCATTTCACAATTTTCAAATTTCTATGAAAATTTAGTTTCGCACTGAATTCAGTACTAGCCTTAAGACCGAACTCATTGTCCATCACGATACCAAGTCAGCCTTTAGTAGCCAATTATTATAGTATTAAAATAAACTGGGTTGTTTACCATCAAGGCCTCAAAATTCCTTCCAAATCAGAAATATTTTGTCTGCAATATTTAAAATAAATTAAAGATATTTTGCTTAAATAAAACAACCATAAAATCACTTTTCTAACCATAAAATGCTGAACTTATGTATCCATCGTACACATATGAGGGAACATTATACGGTTATCGAGTTAGTAATTACTTTTAGTGGTATACTGTTTTTCTGCGTAATAATTCTAAGCGCACATTAAGCGATTTCATCCGGATAATAGCCACTCAAAAAAAAAGATGTAATTTTTGCTTTTTACATTTTCTTTGGCGCCTTCACAAAGTAATTCACCGTGTCTTTTATGGCATTATTAGTTTTTATTGAAAACAATTTCTCACTATTTCTTTCTCAGCTGATACATGTTTGCTAGTCATTATTTATATGTATCCAACTGTGGTTGTACATAGACATCATCATGGTTCTACTAGTAGACTCACAAAAATAAGGCAAGTAAAAATTAGTGTGATTTTTGTTATCTCATTTCAAAATAAGTTGAAATAAACATACGGTTTGAAAGCCACAGCTATTGCAATAAAGAGGCAGGTACTTTTTTGTATGTGCATCATATGCAGTGTAAAATAATGGTAGAAAAGTTACTTTAGGACCCAAATAAAAAATTGCTTTTTTAACTAACTAGCCCCGTTCAAGGGTGGGCAAGTATCGAAGAAAAAGTACTTAAATATAAGTACAAGTACCGAAGGCCTGAATACCTTAGCGTAAGTACAAGTATTCCATGTATAAAATGTACTTATTACTAAGTAATACCAAAAACTGCTGAGTAATTTTCAAAGTACTTCTTTGTTGACATTATTGTAAAGAAGATTATAGAGTTTAGTTAGTATAAGATAAACAGAAGTACCTTCTGAAAAATATAATATCCTAAATGCCGATGGTAGAGTAAAAACGCTTATTTCTCATCTTTCATATGTTAAATGTTTTGAGAGTTGAAAGGCTCGTACAGGTATACGTAGGTTTTTAACAGATTCGGAAACACTTAAGTAAATATCTTGGGACTTAAGTCCGACGTTAAATCTTAAGTGCAGGTAAATAGAACCAAGTATTTATATTCTAAGTACTAAGTAGGGACTAGGTAGGGGATTTAATAAACAGCAGAGGAAACTTAAATATAATTACATTCAATGCATATTGGCAACGTGAAGAAATCTTTCTTTCGCTGAGTGTGCAAAGATAATTTATTTTCAACAAAATAAGGAAATTAAAGCGAATGCAATCTTCTAGACAATTTATTATGTGCGGAATATCAACGGTCTTTATAAAAGATAAAAATGATCCCAGAAAATGAAAGAGGAAATTAAAGGATGAAGACATAAATCCCCCACGAAATTACAATCCGTGCAGAAGTCATTCCCATAAACCTCTTATTGTACACTTCCTTTACAATTCAATCCATTTATCATGTTTAAATGCTTGATGTATACAAGTTTTCATTATTTTAGACATTTTAGATAACTGATATATACTGGTGAAAATAAATATTAAAGGCAATGATGGTTCGATGAAGTTAAGTTTTATTTTTGGTTAGGGAAGTTGCAGGCATTAAATTTTGTTAAGGGCATTGAAGTTGAAGTTGATAAAAAGGTTTAAACTTTTATTTTAGTTTTTGTTCAGATACTGGTAGTTATTTTTAAACAGACAAATATTTGAGTTAATCAACAACTTCCCGTGAAGTTTTACCCTAATACATTCCAATGGCTTCGTAAGTATGATTGAGTGGTTTAGTTTTAAAACTCACTGGAGTCTATTTAGGTAAGGTTTCGGATTTTTAACCATTCATACATTTTTATAGATTTCGAAATGAGTTAATTTGTAAAATTAAGTTTTACTTTAGTACATTTTGTCATCCAGTATATTTAAAATAAAAACAGAAAGACAATTTTTTAAGTGTTTTTTTACAGTGTTTTACTTTTAAAAACCTGCAGCTTAGCCTAAATGGAGTTCGATAAGATTCTCAATTTTTGTCAACAGATTTACCTCAACCACTGGTACTCAAATAAAACACAAAGTCATTTCATGGACTCGCTTGCACTCCTGAAAAGAGGTAAACCTGCAAAGTTACCTCTCAGTTCACTGCTTGGGTCCAATTCACATGAAGACAAAATTGAATTCATGAAAAATTTTTGTTGAGCACAAAAGTATTACAAAATAAAAGGTATATGTCACGCGATATTGATTTAATTAAAAATTTCCAAGTATTTCCATATAGCCAAGCCTGTTGAATACCTTGATGTAGCAAAAATCCGTGTGGAATTAATGTTTTATACACTCTCTGTCAGTATTCTGGAGAATTGGAGAACAGTAACCCTATGCAATGTAGCCTACAAAATTGTTTGCAACACGTTAGAGGCAATTATTCAAATCAGTGATTGCTTCGGTGATACACCCGAAGCCGTCCACTGTCTCTCGACAGTGTCTCGCATGTACCCTTCTGGTTGCTATAAAATCATTTGGGCTCCCCTCCAGATGGCTCAGGATTCACAGGGGCTCTGCCAAGATATGGCGTATGGTTGGTGGCGTGATTATGGGAACACCTTCTAGGCCTGTAAGATCCTACAGTTTGGTAGTGCAGGAATCTTCGTAGTGCGGTCCTAGTATTCGTGACCTCGAAGGGTTCTGATTAAAATTTCCTGGAATCCTTTTCCTATCTGATACCCTCAACCTGAAGGGGTCCTATAATCCCTGTAAATGTAAAAACTTCTCTTTCTACCACTTAGGTCAGCCTTTTTTGTTTTTTATGTCATTGATGGAGCAATTGTCTATTCGCCTAGTGTAATATCGGTTTTTGGTGTGACTTTTGATTATAAGTTTAGCCAGCATCTGCTGTTCTTAATTTGAATTCTAGCTTTATATTATTTTATTCTTTATAATTTATTTAGTGTTACTGTTTGTTTGTTATTTAGTTCTAGTTTTTTACTTTCTCCTCCCTTTTTTTGAAATTATCTACCTTAGTTTTTAAGCAATAGTTGCATACAATGTAGTCTGTGAGAAATTCTACTCTGTAGACAAATAAATAAATAAACTAAATCCCTTAAAATGAATAACAAAAGCGGCAAAGAGGAAATCGCCTGAGAACCTTAAAATTACTTTCCCAACATAATTCTGTTAAATCACCACTTTCCGAAAAGAAAATTCATTGAAGAAGTCACGTATCTGTTGGCTTTCATTATGTTCCATATTCTCGGAAATACTCTGGAGATTAGGCCAGAGCTTCAGTTTTGAATCTCTTTGGATCTGATTTGATGGATTTTTGGTTCCTGTAATTAATTACAAAATATTACTAAGCACAATTATAGATAATGTCATAATGAAGTCAATAGATAACTCATCTCTTTTATTTTCATCTGAAAATCGTGAAATGCGTTCAACTCTTTGTCAATTGGTTATTCCAAGATATTTGCTTTGCTGTCACATTCAACTTAAGTCCCAAACACCTTCATTGACGTGAACATATTTTTGTATCTGATATCGCTGTTCAAGAATTTATCCTGAGCTCTTTATCGTTGAACCAGTCATTGGGAAAGCGAAAATCTTTTTGCATGCTATCTAGAAGTACGGTGTTATGTGTGCTCTGCGACTTCATCTACATATGTTTAGGAATCTACTTCCATCTGATAAAACCCATTCGGGATTCCAGCATCGCTCCAATCTAACTAATGGTATTAAACTTGATTCATAGTTTTAATAACACGATATGATATTTTATCAAGTGTGCAGTCAATATCCAGGAAACTGGATAGAAGTATTTCTTTGACATTCAGTACTTGTCCGATTCGTTTAGTTAAATTAATCGAACTGGTTGAAAAGCAGCTTTGCATAATTGTTTCCTAATTGAATTTATCAAAGGGTATGATGATATACAGTGGTGTTAATAAATGCATCACTTAGCTGTAAGTGTCGTAGAATCGAATCTGGACCATCCCTCCAAGATAGTTCCAGAGACAGTGATAATACAAAAACAAATGGTCCAGTTAAGTGTGGAACGAAAATATTTCTATTTCGAATAAAACAAGGTAACTAAAAATCTCACACTGATGCGTCTTTTCTCAATAAACAGTACTGCATGTATAATATTATACTTCATGTATAATATTATAATTTTCCGACGAAAACGATATTTGTGAAGCTATTACAAAATAAAATTTTCGTGACAGAAATTCTAGCTTCACTTAACTGACCTAACTCTTTACTGAAGTTTCCTTATGACTAAACAATGCTGTAGGTATGCATAATCCGGGCTTAAATAAAAAAATATCGTTAAAGATAGACAAACAAAAGATCGGTTCAATATAGCATCCAAACCAAATATCGCCTATCTTAAAGCATTCATATAAAAGAGTTCAATGTCCTTGTTCTTCTTGTTGTTCATGGATTGTAGTTTGGGGGGTTTTGCTTAGAGGATTTAAAGATTTTATAGTCCATTTCAGGCTGTCTGAAGTTGGCACCCCTAAATAAAAATTTTAAAACTTTGATAATTTCAATCGATTGACCAATATTTTTCCACATTTGTCCAGCTATTAAATTTATCTGTCCACCCTTCAAAAAACGAAAAAAAAGAAAAAAAAATCAGCTTTACTTGGCCAGCAGCTCCAAGTAACAAATGTGCCATTTTTCATGTATAAGTCAGTTGTCCATGATTTTATCACGTAATTTCAGTATTTAATTTCATTTGTCTAAACCTAAGATAAATATTACTATAAAAATAAATATTTAGGTAAAAAGGTGTTTTTCGCATATATTGATGTTTTAAGTATTGAGTCGTTTGCCCAGTTCATCAAAAAGTGTTGTCCTCTTAATAAATATTTCACTTTGTGATTTCTTTAAGGTATTGCTCAGGGGACAACCATATGATGCACACAACACAGCTTAAGCGGAGAGAAATAAGGGAAGAGGAAATTGGGAAACTTTAACCTAACAAATGTTGCAAGTGAGCTACAAGTTTTGGTATGAAATTATTGTTCAATAACGTATAATTTTATTTTATTTTTCCAGGCCTTTTTTTATATACAAAAAAGTGTATGGGCGGTACGAACTCAGCCACCCGGTCGACTTAATAAAAGCCAGGATACGCTCCTATCCATTCTCGCCTGCCTGATGCAGTTCGTCAAAGAAATGGTGCCCCAGGTGTCTAAACCTGTTCTCGGGGAGTGACGAAAGGTGTGAAACAGTCTTTGCTTCCTCCCCGCATTTCCTACAGTCAGCATCGCTAGAGCGGCCGATCTTGTGCTGAAGTGCTCTTAGGAAAGTGCGTCTTGTCAAAATTGAAACCAACAATCTTAATGATGATTTGTTTAACCGGAGATGCTTAGATGTTGAGTTGGCATTCGGTGGGCCCCAAACCTCCTTGGTCACTCCAGCAAAAGGTGCCACATCTCATATTTGATAATGTTGGTTGTGCGTCCAGTTCGCAATACGCCCAAGGAGATATTTAGTTGACATCCCGGTTGAAAAAGGTTGGGGAGTCAGAGGTAGCCACGTCAATTCATCCGCCTTCTCATTGCCATAAATGCCACAGTGGCCTGGTATCCATAAGATATCCAGATTAATGTTCAGGGACAAGTCGTTCAGAACACGTTTGCAGTTCCTTACCACCTTAGATGGTTACAAAGAGTTTCATCAGGGCTTTGATAGCCACATGGCTGTCCCTGCAGGTTGCAATTTTCAACCGCTCAGGTTGCAAAACCCGAAGTTATCTCCCCGCCTCTAGTATAGCTTTGACCTCCGCCTGGAAGACCGTGGTATGCCCCCCAAGATGTAGTGTCATACGCACCCCAGGTACTTCTAGTGGATGCCCGCCCCAAGATTCTCCTCTATTCTTGATCCATCCGGATAGAAAATTAGATCCTCTTTTCATTTGTTGGTTTTGTTGAAATAACATCCATTATGACTTGAGAGATGATACTAGTCTTCTTGTTGAACAAAATACAAACTTTGTGAATTGTTTCAAGTCTTTAAATATGTTAGTAACAAATTAAAAAAATTAAGAGTTCATGGAAATATTAAGGTGGAAGTATACTTTGATTATATGATTTTCTTGCAGTGATCTCTTGTAATGGAAATGTAATATTCTTTGCCAATGGAATTATGCGTAAGAGGTAAAACTGTGGAATGTGTAAGTAAATTAAATTCAGAAACTTTAAAGAGCTTGTCATAACCCATAAAGTTAAGTAAATGCGACATTTAAATTATGTTATTTAAAACTATTTTCTTCAAGGATATGACTTAATTTTACGTGCACACCTTAGTTATATTACAATCTTAATTGGAAGCTATATTTCATAGTTTTATCTTTGGGAAAAATATGCGTCATATAAATTTTACTGCTATCGTGGAAGGTTGACAAGCAGGCTTAATCTAACTTAACCATCTGACAAAATATCACCCTGTAAAAATCTAAACTAAATATCAGATTTGCCACAAATGTACAACTTCAACGAATCAGCTTGATTTATATGTGAAAGTTTCATATGTCGCTTAGAACAAGCAACGTTTGACCTGCAAGTGTTGCATAAATTTGCATAGTCGTTCTTGGATATCTTAAAATAAACCCGAGCAAGTTTTAGTCCTCAAGTTTTAAGATGTTCTTCGTCATTAATTTATATTTCACTGAAGGCGACATAATTATTGTAATTATCACGTACTTGCAAATTATTTTACAATCGGTGCTTGATTGATATACACCTGGGAGGTTAATTAAGGCAATGAACCAAGTATCCATTACGTGAATAATGAACACTCTCTGCCAGATTTCCGGCAAAGATAGTGAGAAAATTGCCAGACATACCTCAATTCCATTCATTAACTTATTGAATGCTCTTAACTAGAGCACACTTATATCTCCTTCTAAGATATTTCGTGTTTAGTTTAGCCTTTTTAGCCTTATATAATCAATTAGCATGAATTTGTACAGAAATACGGAGATTGTAGACTATGTTCGGACAGTTTACATTAATGAACCCATGTCATATTTGCATAATTGATATACACAAGGATGAAAATAGTTCTAAGTGTGGTTTTTTAGTTTTAACTGTCTTTTTTAGAAGGACAACATATTACCGAGGCTTTTTAGGAATAGTCCTTGTCTATCTCATTATAAAAGCTGTATTTATTTTCAAGACTACAGGCAATTCGATTTAATTATGAACAGTAATATACGACAACAATAATAACAACAAAAAATTGAGCGTAATGAACTTGAAATGTCTTGAAGGACATGTTTATTATTTATATTAGGGTTCAACAGATTCTCCATAATGTTGTATGTCTATAAAAGCAGCACAGAATTGGTACGCTTTTTCACAATCGCACCATTGAGATGAATCGAGAAAATGGCACAAATTTCCGAAGTCGATGTATTCATCTCTTTTGATCTTTAAAGCCAAGCTGAACTGTAATAGAATTCTAGATATTATTTAATGTTAAGTAAATCCACGCATCTATGGCTAGACCCCTAGCGGCGGAGACATTTGGAGTTCCACATTCCACTCTACAACGAATGGCTAGTAGCGAGAAATCTATTGATGAGCCTTTATCGACTGGCTTTGGGTCCTTAATCAAATTATTGGAAATGAGCTTGTTGAATATTTAATGGAAATGGAGTCCGCTTTTGGGGTCTAAAACCCACATTATATTCGTTCAAGTTACTAACAAAAATAGCATTACGAATAGTTTTTCTGTTATGAATGGTATGGTTTGGTAGAGGGTGGTTATTCTGTAAATATGTATATCAGTAAACGGGTTCAAATGTACTATCTATTCTTTCGATAAGAATATTTTTTTTCGGAAGCTGACTTCATACCTGGAGGAAATAACGAGGATGTGCAAGACAACACCTTAGTTTCATTTGATTTGATTCGCTTAACAACGACAAATCAATTCAGGAAAATGACTAGATATAAATTTAATTTACTTAGATAAAGAAGAGGTTTGCTCTAATATTTGGCCCACAAAGAAAATTAAGTTCATGTTTTGTAATAAATTTTCGAATGGTGATGGAAATCCCAAAAAGTGGACATAATTCTTAATATGCGATATGATTGGGGCACAAGAAGCCTGTCTGTCAAGTATATAACCTATTGAATGAAAGGTAATGCTGCCTAATGTCACGAAAGTAGCCCTGATTTTTTCAAAAAGTGATGCGAAGACAACATGATGCTAACTACCTTTCCAATGGCAACCTACTAGCCAGGGAGTTTCAATTTCTCGATGCACTTGGGCTTATATCAAATGAATAATGTTGGGAGCTAGGAGCTCCAGGGCAAGGTGTCCTTTAGGGCCAATAGTCGCAATTTGAGGAAGTATCCTCCTTTTGCATATTAACTATTCTAGAACTAAATACAGTAAACATGAGCCTAATAACCTCATGGTGTGCAGGAGTTAATTGCGTTAAGGAGCACGTTAATTTAATAAACTTTTGTTTTGTTCTCTTGTTGATTTGATTCTGCTAACACACATTTCTGTTGAAATGGGTTCCTGTTTCCTCATTACTGCCTCATGCTTGACTAGACCAGTCATTTACTGGCCACTCGTCCAATTAGGCTCTATGACCAAACTATGATATTTGCTCATCTCTTCTTTTACAGTTTGTTATGTAGGCACTACTGACCAAACCCACTTGATTCGAAAGTTCCCCTATGTGGAGAAATCCTATGGACGGTTTATTCCAGGCGAGACTTTTCTGACAGATTATTATTACAATTACGGTACAAAAAAAAAAAACAAAGTTCATATTTAACACGTTATCAAAAATATCAACAGAATGGACCAAACCAAAATGTGTCAACAGATTGGACATAATATTTAAAAGAAACTACTATCCTTTTATGTGGTAAATATAATTTGTTAATTTCTTATCAAGTAATTGCGACATTACTCTCCTCAAATATGTAAGAATTTCTCTGTCCTCCACACCTTTTATGCCATTAAAAAATTTTTAATATGCGGACGGAATATCCATGAATGCTTGAAAAACAAAAAGAAAGGTGCTATTACACTAAATTCATTTTGGTTGCAACGAAATTAGTTTCTGTTTTTAACTGGTAATCGGTTTATTTCTCCACAACAAAACACAAAATTGCGTGACAAATCGTAACCCGCCAGGCCACATTTAAATTATTGTAGGGTACAATGGCGAAAGTGTCTTTTGTTGCGAATTAATAGAAGCCGGGAGAGCCAGAAAATTAGTGGTATAATTTCCAGGTCTAGAATTATTAATGAAAATTAATAATTCACAGTCCCCAGACTCTATCAAGGAAACCAAGAGTCAGGAGTTATCCGCGGCTACAAGAAAAATTGGGTGAAGTGGTGATGTTTTTCCCTAATCAAATTCCGTTGAATGTCTCATGAACAGGTACACCAGGTGGTTTTCAATAGCGGGTGAGAAGCAATTCGTTTCATCCGTCAACTTTTGCCAGAAATGCTCCAAGGTTAGGTGTGCTTGACTCTTTAACAGAATTTTATTTGTGGTGAACGAAACGGTTTTGCCAGCGAAATTACGCGTGAAGTAATTAATGTCAGGTTCAGAGGTGTTGGAAAACATGTCAAGTACGTTTTGTAACTTTCCCACATTGTGGCTGCTACCGTATTTGATTTCAACTTCCGATATATATATATACATTATACATATCTGGGGTGCGTAATGATGCTTCATCAGTGGATTGCGATGCTAATGAGCTGGGGATCTTCCTGATCTCGTATCTGTGGCAGCTCTGAGCGCCATAATTAACTCAGTCATAAAAGTCGAGACGACATCGACTGGTAATGATGTAATTGATAGTAGCGCTGCTGCAAATGTTTAGACTGGACTTAATTGCCTGGAAAAAAAGCGTTTTCAATATTTCCAAACAAATAACATCTTCTGCACGGTTCAATGGCGGTATACTTGTTCGTCTAGAGTCTAGACTTTATCAAACAGAAGGCGGATATTTTTCTTTGGTGTTAATAATTGTTAACCGGCACTGGTCAAATTGAAGTTTAATTACGGTAATTTCCCTTGGTTTTATTCGGCATTTGGTGATAACTTTTTATGCAGTCCGAACTTTCCAAAAACTCCACACAGTAGTATGAACTTGAACCTGCTTTTGTCAAGAACATTAACAAAATTTTGAAATTATTAAATTAATTTATGGAATATTTTAGCATTGCGTATCTCAGAGTAAATAAATTTTATAGGCTTTACTATTGGGTCCAAGTTTTTTACTCCTATGTTGCATGAAAAACAAACTGGAAAATATCGCACGGTACGCATATACAATAATTGTAAGATTCGTTGAGTTTTACAATTTTTTCTAGAGAGATACTTTATCATCACGGCTATAAATGCTTTTAATAATCGATTTTCTGCATTTGCTTACAGCGAATTCCTGCAGGGCATTCAAATTGAGTTGTGGAATCCAATCCAAAGTACTATTTAGGGACTATGTTTATTTCAACAGTCAATTTTTTCACACTTCTTCTCAACAATTGGTTTCGTCAATTTTCAAGTGTGTATTAACACGTTCACGCCGGGGCTTTATTAGTAAGAGAGCTTTCTCAATTTGTATTTAGGTTTTCGTGTAATTTTCTCTTAAAGTTCTCGCGTGACCCACCGGTGGGTCACCCCGGCGTGAAGGTGTTAAGCAATAAATACAGTAAATTAAAGATTTTAGAAAAAGTTGAGAAACCTAGTGAAGAAGCTTTCTGAGATATATTTTGACCTAATTGAAACGGCGGCGTTTTTATTTCAGTGATGCAAATTTATATTTCAAAAGAATCACAATTTCTTCCAAGCATAAAAAATTAAACTAATAATACCAATATTGAAATCAAAAGTATGATACTTTTAAATTTTGATGCCCTTGGCTTACGTCTTGTTATATTTGGAATGCATTATGATACTATTGAAACGAAAGTTTGTACTAATGAAATAGAAGCTGATACAAGTTATTTGTAGATTGATATCGTTGAACTGGAGAGTGCGAAAGGTTTTTGGAAAATGGTATATTGCGTATTTAGAATTAAAAGTAAATAATGCAAAAACAAAATCATTTCAGGCGCCGGTCGAGATATGAATCTTAATGAAATGGATATCTAATAAATTGCTTGATATTTTAGAAAAAGATACGGCCGACACCGAGGCAGATGAATAAAAATGAAGTACTATAATTGTTTTTGCTCATGTTTTACAGTAAATATTTTAGCAAATCTTTCTTAGAAAATTTGAAGAATTGTAACATCAAACCAAAGTAATCTTTTTTCAATTATTCTTTTTGCTGGAAGATTGGGTAGTCTGTACTTGGGGAGGTTCAAAGCTTTCATTACGTATTTGTAGTGAGAATCCAGTGTATACAAGTAAACAAGCTGTACGCCTATGGTCTTCTCCAAGTAGGATGCTTGTACTTTTTCAGTTTGGTCATCGTACAAAAAGCCCCACACTTGTTGTGTTGGTGGTAATTTTATAGTTACTTAAGCAGGTATTAATTGGTAAAATAAAACACAAAATTGTTGGAAAATACAAGTTTTTTATTCTTTTCCTTTAACGTTACTGCAATGGACAACACTCGGAGAATGATGTTCAAAAACCTGGGTATACCTCACGCAATGGTGCTCAGTGCCTGTCGGTACCCAATTCTACTACGTACTTATTTCAAACAACTTCACGAAAATTAGGAAATAAAATTTAACAACCATCAACATTCTTTCCAAGAAGGGAGGTAACAATTAGTTGAGAGCAGGTACCAAGTGAGGAATTAAATACCTTGAAGGGTACTTACATAATACCCTATATCTTCCATAAACTATGAAATAACTGCACACAAGTCAGATACCAAAATAAAGGGAAATTTAGAGGAATTCAAACAATCAGTAAAAATGGTAGGTTAATGGGGTATTTTGGCGGGAAAACCCCCAAAATTTTAAAAAATCACTTGAAATGTGACCAATTTTTGAATTTTAAGGAATTGTAGCTCCTGGTCAGAGAGGGGCACAGAGGTGTCTGTAAACTCGTTGGAACAGGTGAAGAGTTCTCTGTGGAATGGCGTCTAAATATTGGTCATGCCGCTCTCGGTAAAAAAGTTACAGGGTGTTCAGTAAAACTAGTGCCTGAATACAGAAATTCCCCCTCTCTCTCCCAAACGAAGCATTTCCCACCCCCTCCCCCCTCCCATACAATATTTTGTTTGCCTTTTATCGCGAATTTTGAAATTGCAGCGTTTTTCAGAAAAAGAAAGTGTTTAGAAATATAATTCATCTGTGTAATAAAGTATATACTGGTATTGATTACGTGTGTACATTGTGATGAAAATGTTTTGGCTGTAGGGCGGAGTATCATCGTGGACTTCCCATTTGGACAAAATTTCTTTAAGACCTCACATTTGAGTGAATATTGCATATTTTTCGTTTGGTTAGGCTTTTATTTATCTTTGAAATCTTTAAATCTCATTATAAACCATCACTTAGATTTACAAATGCAGATTATTTACAAATGCAGAGTATTCAAATTAAATGGTACAGGACGGTGGAATATTTGTGAGTAATTGAGGACAAAATAATGGGCACTTAGCCCATGTTTGTGTCGTACAACTTTTATTTCAAACATTCTGTTAGAAAATTCATAATTATTGACAATGAATATTGATTCATGAGGTTATTCGCCCCTTAAGTGACCTCTATAGATCACTTTGCCCCATAAGTAAATCACATATTCGAACACGAAATTTTATACTCTCCATTACATATATAGAAAATGGAGTCTTACATTAAAGAAATGAAGTTGACCCCTAAGGCCTCTTAGGTCCCAGGTCGTTCGCTACTAAAAAGTACTTTCTTTTGTGTCCTGCAATTTACCCAAAACACTTTTGCCAAAGCCATAAATTTTCTAAACGTTACATCGCCTTAGACAGACAGATGGGCAGACGACTAACAGACAAACGGACAAACAGACGGACATCTATTAAACGATCCCTTTTCTTCTCCTATTAATTGAAATATAATTTATTTCTGTGTGAATACTTTTATGCGCTACAAACGTTTGCTTGAACTTATAATACTTTACATGTAGGGTAAAAAATGGTAGGCTACCCAATCTCCTTCTGGACTTTAGCAGTGGAGAATGTTGAGCATTGGTGAGTATTTTGACATATTTCGACAGCAAACGATTGCTGTAACGAATCCTAAAGACATCAAAACTTCAGGTCATCCTATCCTTCATCAGGTGGTTGGAAAGATTTGTATGTTTATAGCATGACCATGTAGAATATACAAATATTTAATTAACACATCGCACACACACAGTATAAATCCTGCTGAAGTAAAACTATAATCTACGCGAATTACAGTAAACAAATAATAATTTTGAAGATTTGCCCATTCAGAAATCTACGCAACCAATTTAAGATAAATTGCGTTCCGTGGATAATCAATAACGCAATTATTTCAGCATTTTCCAAGACAACAACTGTGATACTACTTTCTAGTTTACCATGGTGCAAATTTTGAATGAAATAATTTCTTACTGCTGGTCGTGACAAAGCGGTTACCTTAATACTGATCAGAATACTAAACAATTATTAAAATTGAGACATTAATTTTGTAGGCCGCAATAAACACAAATCTTATTCTTAAGGCCAAGACACAAGTTAGGAACTATTGATCAATTGAAATGAGAGTGAGGTATTTATATGACGATTGCACATGAATAATGTGAGTGGTTTGACCCATTCAAGCAATAGGTAGTGATTGCTTCTAACCAAGAGAGCATTCAGTATTGTTCAGCTTTATTGCTCCCCTTTATGATGCTGCTCTTAACGTATGTTTGGTATATTTCATATGTAATCTTTATGAGCTTAAATAGTAATAAAGAGAATCAGGAGAAATAAAAGTGGCAATATAATATCTAAAATTACTTTTCCAAATGCTTTCACAAAAATCGATTATGGAATTGGATGATGAGTTCAGTTTCTTAATAAAAACTGCATGAATCACAATTTCTTTAATTTCTGCTCAAAATTTTAACAGTTTTAATTTATTTTAGTGGAATACAGGTACGAATTTCTGAAGGCCGCGTTGAAATTTTTTGGTTCAACAGCCAGGTTTGTTTAGTTAAAACCATTGACTTAAGCAGCTTAATCGTCAAGCTCCTCGCAAAGCAAAAAAGAATACTCTAGTGGAGGGTTTTGTAGGAAGTCTTGTATTCGCTGTTTCGTAATTGAAGTATTCTTCAAGGGTTTTTTCAGAAAATGTAAGTGGTTACCATTGTAATGTGTTGTTACCGATAGGCTAATTAGTGGAGAATTTTTTGTGCAACTTCTAAATGCGCAAAAGTAGATCTGTTTATTACACCTTACCAATATAATATCTGATAAACAGTTGAGTAATAAATGAAAACAGATTTAATAGAAAAACGGTGAAAAACGGCAGACTTGCCAATTTTAAGTGTAAAAAAAATTTGTGAATTGAACAATTAGTAGTCTTAAACTAAAAATTATTAAAAAAATAGGCAATCTTTCCGAATATGTTTTAAAATGCAAAACCTTTTTTTGTGTTGAAAGCAAAGCGAAACATACTTTTAAGATGAGTTACGTTTCGCTCCTCGACTAAATAGGTACCTACCGTCGTATAGATGTATAATTACTAACAACATTAATTACTTGAAACACGCTTATCTTAGGCAACACTTTAAATAAAAGAATACTTTCTAAAGCACCTTACCTTTCATCCACAAAGTTAGGTCTTTCCTGTAAGGGAGCTCGTAAGTACCTACCTCGTAAGTACCTAAGTAGGTATAGGCTTAGATCTTTGGAAAAGCGGTTTACAAATACAAAAAGTCTTAATCAAAAAGCATGAATTTAAATAACTATAACATACAGAACAACATTCAGCTGGCCAATGTAGTAACTCCCCATTGGTTTTAAACTGGAGAAAACATCGCTTAGAATTAGCAGAATCTAAATGGGCGAATTATGTGTATCTTTCCCCGTTGAAGATGGTGTGTAAAACTCCGGACTGAGTCTGTTTCAGAAACTGGATCATGTAGATAGTATTATATAAAATTAACTAAAAACAAAAATCTAAAAATGTACTAATGAAAAATTTGCAAAGTGTATAGTTACAAACTAGAGGAAAGGCGAATTTTCACCGACCAAGTATGAATACTACCAAGATCTACATTGATTCTATACACACAATCTTCCACAAGTCCAACAGATCTACAGAAACATCAAATCATGAGTCTTAAGATGTAATTTCACATCTCGGATAGCAGGACAGGTAAATCGTTGATCTACAAGCTAAATAGCAAAGGACAAAGTATTGAACCTTAGGGTCCTCCACTAACCAGAGGAAAGTGGTCACTGGAAGCGGTTTTTTTTAAATTGATAATTAGTCTAGGAAATCAACGTGTTACAGTAATCGACACTGTAAGCGACCAAGTAAGCGATTACCCTTACAGATAGTTATTACGGAATCGACTTGGTAATGATTACAAGTCCTACTGGGATATTATCCAAAATAAGTGAACTTATAAATGTAAAATTTTGCACTGCACGCGTTTGTCATCTGTCATCGTTTGAAACTATGTAAGAAGACGTAGAGGATGTAAGCAATTTTGGATACAGCATCTTCTAAAAGACAGGAGCATTTTACGTATTCTATGATGAACCGATGGCTTACAGCGATTTCGTTTCTTCTGCGAGTGTTGCTCTTTTCGCGTAGGGTCGCTATGAAAATGTTCGTCTGGCGCACATTTAACATCGGGGCAGAAGTGTGGCACCGAGTGCACTTGATTTTCCGGCGGGTGGTATGCACATAAGATTTAAGAATAACCACCTTCCCACCTTTCGGAACTCTCTTTATCTTTGGAAATGCATGTGATTGCGGAATAGGCAGCAATTGCTTTGGGCTCTTTAAATAAAAGAAGATGAGCAGTCCGGTTGCGACAAAACTATAGGTACAGATGTCGAGAAACTTGATTATGGTATCGAGTGGAGCATGTTCTTCGGCATCATATAATTTAATAGCTGTATAATGCATGTTTGTGGGAATGTCGTTACCAAAATCTGCTAGGACTGGATGGTTGTTATTATTTGTGAGACAGGTGGCCGTAGACGTTACAAATTCCAAATCTGAGAACACATTTGTATCATATGGACAAATACCACACCTTTTAAAACCACGTATTGCTGCTGGCATATAGTTGTTTGTATGAAAGCTTTTCCGAAAAGC